>BMAC01000143.1:837048-850885 GCA_014905375.1 Phtheirospermum japonicum | reverse complement strand
TAGTAGTATTACGATAGAAAATATTATTATAAAAATAAAGTCATATTATGGTATGCCTAAGAAAGTAATAAAACAAGAATACTAAATTTAGGACTATGAAAATATTAAGGAATTGTTTTTTTTTTTTCATGAATATTACATATTTGTATAAGAATGTCCCAAAAATCATAAGAAAAATAATCACGCATTACAAATATTTAACAAAAAAAAAAAGAAAACAAAGAGAGAGAGAAGTGTTTTTACGGTGTAAAAATGAAGATGATGAACCGTACGTGGGATCCTGGGCCAGATTTAGGCAGTAAAAGAAAGTAAAAAAAAAAAAAATGAAGTACGGGGCAGAAATTACAGAGAAGAGAAGAAAGGTTTTCACAAAAATATGGTGGGCTGATTGGACTTAGACCCCATGTAGATAAAAATGGAACTATTATCTCATCCCATCTCATCTCGACGTTTGGGGACGTGTCAGAAAAAGGCCTGAACACTATAACAATGTCAGTGAACAGAAAAAAGTAGTACAAACCAAACCAGGTGGTCCAAGTCCCAACTTGGAATCCTGTGATGCTTTTTTATATTTCCACTTTATTTAAAGTCTAGGTGGTTAAGGGTATATGTACCCATCAAGCGTATCGTAATGTAATTTCGATGTATAACTATATTCTTGCAATTGCTAATCGTACTTTATTCCTTGCATGGGCATTCTGTTGTGCTGTGAGCTAGCTAGTCTTTTAATTAGTTCATGGCGGTATTTATATATATACAAACGTATAAATAGATTTCCGTACCTTCCTAAGCCGGTATATATTTCATTATTTAAGGCTGTTTGGACTAGGGTTCGTTGGAATTATGAATTCTGGTATTTAGAATTTTGAGTATTGAGAATTCTTTGAATAGTAAGAATCTTTGTCCGTAAAGTGGATGATAATATATTATTATATTGTATTTAATATATTAATTTTTAAATATAATGATGATGTGATAAAATAATTGAGTGTGGGGTAAGATGTAAGAAATTGTTGGTTGTGGGTTGAAGATTTGAGTCGTATAACAAACGAGGATTATGATTTAGAATCTCAATCCTGGTATTGGAATTCCTAAACCAAACAAGCCATATTGTCGTATAAGTAAAACAAATTTGTGTGTCAGAAAAAATTTATAAACAATGTCTAAAACAAGCCATGGTGGCGTGCTAGGCATTGTCTATTTGACTACTTTTCTAATTTATTTGATAATTTGAAGTTAACTAATTGTTTCTTTCCCTTCTTTAATCAATTAATAATTAATTATTTTTTACAATCCACATTTATTGTTGGAGAAGTTTTTTCATTATTTCTATTCTATCATTGACAATTCATGATATAGCATTAAATATCCTCCGAGAAAAGAGAAATAAAAAACTTGTAGATCACGTCAAGAATTTCGAAATGGGTATTTTCTAAGTCCCAAACTACATCAATAATATGATAAAGGTACATTGGTATAATAGTCTCCAAATATGTTTTATTTGTCAATCGTTATAAATCTAATTTTAAGTTAAATATTTTTTTTTAATTAATTAATCCAAATTTATGATATAAAAATACAATAACGCCATCACCATGAAAAAAAACATATAAATAATAATAATAATAATAATAATAATAATAATAATAATAATAATAATAATATAGCCGACAACATTTTTAGGTCCCAACGGTGAAAAGGCATCAAATTTTTTATCTCGTTCACCTCGTTATAATCTCACAAAGCAATTGTCACCTTCTTTGTACCTAATAGCTTTTCTGGTCGATAATCTTAAAAGACGTTGTCGGTATTTAATTGTCACGAATCAAAAATGGCACTAAAAGAAATAGGCGAATGCTGACGGATTTTGCTGACGATTGCTGACGGAGAAAGGCCATCAGCGAGAAGGGCCGTCAGCTACCTGTCAACATTTTAATTCAGCGACGGGTTTGCTGACGGGCCATTTTGCTGACGGGTACCAGCCTGTCAGCATAATTAAAAAAAACAATGTCTGACATGTACTAGCCCATCACCATAATTAAAAAAAAAAAAAAAAAAACAAACAATGTTGACGAGTACAACCCGTCAGTAACGTTAGCAAAATTAAAAATAATAATAAAAATATACTGACGGGTATTGTGCCCGTCATCATTTCTGTTATCAAACAGAACGAATTTACTTTCGCAGATACAAAAATACGAAGAAAAAAATGACCCGTCACCCAGCCCCAGCCCCAGCCCCGACGTCGCCCACAAAGTCCATCGTTAGCCTCTTTTTTTTGTATTTTTTTTTTGAATTATTTGTGAATTAGGATTTATAATTTTCAAAATTTTATATGAAATAATTATATAATTGGTGTATAATATAAGTATTAATATATAATTAGGGTATAATTTAGGGGTTTTTCATAATTAGGGTTTAGTTTAGGTACTATTGTATAATTAAGGTATAATATAGGTATTATTGTATAATTAGGGTTCAGTTCAGGAGTTTTGTATAATTATATTTTAATTGAGGTATTATTTTATAATTCGTTAATTTAGGAATTTTGTATAATTAATATTTAATTTCAATATTATTGTTTAATTATGGTATAATTGAGGGGTTATTTTATAATTAGGATTTAATTTAGGTATTAACATATAATTAAGGAGATTTTAATTAGAGTTTAATTTAGGTATTATCGTATAATTATCATTAATTCAAGGGTTTTTGTGTAATTATGGTTTAATTTAGAAATTATTATATAATTAGGGTATAATTTAGGGGTTTTTGTATAATTAAGGTTTAATTTTGATATTTTTGTATAATTAGAGTTTAATTTAGGGTTATTTTATAATTAAGGTTTAGTTTAGGTATTATCCTATAATTAGAGTTTACTTTGGAGATTTTTGAAAATTAGGGTTAGTTTATGGTTGAATTGTAAATATTTGTTTGTGTTGGTGGTATTGAAATGTCGTGGTGATCGGCAAGTTGTGTTTAATTATTATTTATATTTTGATACATGTTGTGATTGGTTGGTGTTGTGATTGGTTGGGGTTGACGTCGTTGATGACGTGGTGTACGGCGCCGGCCGAGAGATTTCGTCCCTCTAATAATGAATTTTAAATTTCTTTCAAAATGTGATGGTGGTTTTAAAAAGTGCGTGGTAGGGAATTCAAATGCCGTGGTGATCGGCAAGTGAATATTTTGTATAATTTATATTTTATGTTATAAGACATGTGATTAATATATATGATCTGCTTCATACAATTTACACGTGAAATTGGACTTACAGATATGCCATTTACTTTAATTTACAGATTCTAAAACTGGCAGCATATATTAGCACAAAAAAATTGTTGGATTTTTTGCACAACACCCCATATAAAACTCTTCGTAAAATTAAACTGAAACTGATTTGAAACACGTGGAGCATGGCCATTAGCTGCACATGTATTGACAAAGATACTTTTACTTTTACCCCACATATATAAATTATATTTTCTATTTAAGGGCCTTCCTGCATACCCGGAGAAGAAAACCAAACACCCAAATCTTTAAGGCGGGAAATCATAACAAAAAACTAAGTATGCTTGAAAAGACGTGATATTGAAAAATATCACGGATTTTTTATGAGTTCCCGAGTGTTGAAATATCACATCACGGATTTTAAGAGCGTGATGTAGCATCAATAAGCCCCTTACTTAAATTCAATCATTTCCTATAAGCACCCTCATAGCGTTTGATTCTCTACAGTTTGATCATCCATTTATTTATCAAAATTAGGATATTATAAGATGAGTTTTGATCATAGTTAGATGTAAAATGGAAGGTCGACGGTTATCTGCTGAACACGTTCGTATAAGGCATCTCGTTAAAAACTGATTCGTAACAGATTACTACACATGGACATTCCATGGTGAAACAAATCTTGATTGCACGCATTGTGTCAGCCCTGAGGTTCACGTTAGAGGATCATCTTACGCCACCCCTGAAGAATCATCAAATGCTTACATCAATATGGTTCACAATTCAGCTGGTCTGAACTTTGTTTTCAGCCCTAATGTTGAAGAATCGCCCAATCCTGAGACCCAGAAGTTCTACGATATGTTGAGTGCTGGAAATCAACCTTTGTAGATGTGAGAAACATTCTCAGTTATCTCTAGTCGCCCATCTCATGAACCTGAAGGCAGAAAACCGCATATCCCAGAAGTGTTTTGATCGGTACTAGATTTAATCAAAGAAGTTGTGCCGAAAGATGATCATATACCAGATAACTTCTACAAGAGCAAGAAGTTATTGAAGGGCATGGGCCTATCGGTCGAGAAGATCGGTTATTGCATCAAAAATTGTATGATCTATTGGAGAGACGATGCTGATTTGCCCAGTTGCAAGTTTTTCAACCATTCTTGGTTCAAACCAGATAAGTAGGGAAAAGCAAAACGACAGAAAAGCAACATTGCGTATAGAAGGTGTATTATTTTCCATTAACTCCTCGTCTGCAAAGGCTATACGCATCTGCAGCAATTGCAAAGGGCATGAGGTGGCATGCTGAACACGTTGTTGACGAAGGTGTGAATCGTCACCTGTCAAATTCAGAGGCCTGGAAGTATTTCAATCAAACTCATCCGGAGTTAGCCGTCGAAAGTTGGAATGTAAGATTAGGACTTTGCACATATAGTTTTCAATCTTTTGGTTGTTTTGGGGCGCAATATTCCTCATGGCCGGTAATAGTCACACCATACAACTAGCCACCATGGATGCGTATTAAAGAGTAATACATGTTCTTGAGTGTTCTTGTTCCATCCCCAAAAACCCGAAGGATAAGCTGGATGTGTTTTTACAACCTCTAATCGCTGAGTTGAATCAGTTGTGGACGGTCGGTGCACCCTCGTATGATATATCTAAAAAATAGATTTTCAATTGTGGGCATCCCTCATGTGGACAATTAGTAATTTCCCCGCCTACTCCATGTTGTATGGTTGGAGCACGAATGGCAGAATGGCATGTCCATATTGCATGGAACGTTCGGATGCATTTACTCTCAAGTGCATCAAGAAACAATCTTGGTTTGATAATTATCGGAAACTTCTTAATTGTGGTCATCCTTTTCGAAAATATAGAAGGAATTTTCAAAAAAACAGAAAGGTGGAGACTCCACTGCCGAGCGTACGATTAGGAATGGAGATTTTGGTTGTGGAATACTTAGTGACGAGAAGACAAAATCTTTTATTTGGTTGTTCTCCACATTTCTAGAAGCAATGACAAACCAACCACATCCCGAAGTCATTATCAATGATCAGAATGCTGCCATATCACTTGCTGTGGCTAAGGTGTTTCGGAACACTATGCATCGATATTGTATTTGGCATATCCTGAACAAGTTTTATGAGAAGCTCGATCTTGTTCTTCATAATATGCACTATCATTCTTTATTTTGGATTATTAATGACTCGGAGACTTCTGATGAATTTGAGTGTAGGTGGAATTCGTTGGTGAGCGAGTCACAGTTGAGTGGTAATGAATGGTTATCGAAATTGTATGACATTCGAGATTGTTGGGTTCCTGCCTATGTGAATGGTGTCTTTGCCACTGGTATGTCTAACAGCCAGTGCGTCGAGAGTAATCATGCATTTTTTAAAAGATATGTGAGTACAAAATGCTCATTGAATGCCTTCTTCACTTGCTTTAGCAGGCTCTAGCGCATTAGAGGCATGAAGAGTTGATGGCTTGTCATATTGATCTAAATGAAAAGTCGAGGATCAACACCTCATTTGCAATGGAAAGACAAATGTTTGAGATTAATACAAAGGCAGTTTTTTTGTTTTTCCAGGAGGAGTTTGAAAAAAGTGCAAGCTATGTAAGTAAAATGATCTCACATTTCAATGATTGTCGAATTTTTGAGGTTCAGCGATTTGATATTGAAATGACTACTCAACGCCGACGACATTTGAGATACAATGTGTTTGGAGATCTTATAACTTGTAGTTGTAAACATTTTGAGTTTGAAGGGTATCCTTGTCGGCATATGCTATGTTGGATGAGGGTGGAACAGGTAATGTTAGTACCCGGAAAGTACGTAAAACAAAGGTGGACAAAGAATGCGAAGAGTAACCCTATTTATGATACCCCACCTAATTTAGATGAAACTAACTCTGTCCAAAGTAGACGTAGAGCATTGATGCTAGTTGCACAAGCACTAGTAGATGACGCTTCGTTGACCGAGGCGCGAAGTAAACTATTGATGGAAAAGCTCCAAGATTTTATGTATGAGATTGGTAACATTGATGAAGAGGAATGCACGATGAATCGATTGAGTAGAAGCCAAAGTCAGGATGAGATGTTCATATGCGACCCTGAGCCTATACGGACTAAAGGTAAATGCTTACGGTCAGGGAAAGAGAAAGGCATGTCTCAGAGTACTTGGGCTTGTAGTTCTTGTCGTCGAAGCAGCCATGATAAGCGCAATTGTCCAAACTTGATGGTGTAGTTCATGTTATTGCAAAAACTGAATGATCATATTTTTCTTGTTGATTTTGGTGGTCTTGGTGATGATTCTGGTGATTTTTGGTGGTCTTTGTGGACTTTGGGTGTCAATTTTCCTGACTTGATGGTGTAGTTTTTTGTTGTTGTTTTTCCTATGCACCTTGTCAGTTGAATTGTTTTTTCTTATGCACCTTGTCTTGTTTTCTAATGTGTTGGAAGATTTTCCTTCATATCTGATTCTCACTCTGCTTTTTTGCTTTCTCAGTTTTTTTATTTTTCTTCTATTTATGCACCATTTTAATTGCTTTATTTTATAATCAGGTTCATGGCTGTTATATTTCCAAATGGACTTCTTGAGTTGAATAAATACCTTTTAGATTAAGGGATAATTACAAAAGTTCCCCTGAGGTTTGGATTATTTATAGAAAACCAAAAACAAGTTACAAAATTACAAAAGACCCCAGGCCGTCGCATGCTACCAGGCTTTGTCATTTTGTTGGGATGCCAGAGTGTAACACGATTCTTGCGCAGTGCGTGGCATTTTGGCTCTGGCTCCGAAATCAATCGCAGTGTATCGGGCGATTGGGTGTGCGCAAGGAATGGTGAGGGAGTCAGTTGGGAAGAACGAGGGGGTGTCGTTGCATTTAGGAACGTGCCGACGAGGCTGATAAAAGATATTGTGTATGGGAAGGGGTATATTTATCCACCGGATAATCCCGACAAGTGTTTGGAAACCTCTAACGTAGTTTTCCCAAGTCATTTTACAGAGGCACACGAGACACAAATATTTTATTATTATTTTTTCCCCTTTCACAAACATTAGGCAAGTATTTTCGGGAATAAGCTAAATTTGCACAATATAATCGAAATCTGAACCAGACAGATAATCTCAGCTTCCAGTTTTTTAGCTCCACCATTCACACAGCTCAGCAAACGGTACGACCATAACATATTGATGCAATATAGAGGTTTTTAGACCATTTTTCTTGCAGACAAAATGAGAAGGATAATTAGCAGGCTGCACCTAAAATAAATTGAGAAAGATCTAAAGCAAGATCAAGTTCCCCAGTAGTGTAATAGTTCCTATTTAAACTATAAAACTCTTGCTTGTGTTTTTCAATTTTAATGCACAGGTAGGGGATATGCCTTAATCACCCACCCTCACAACAACCACCAAAATAATAATAATCTTTTCTGTTTTAATTTTTTAATTTCCCCACACTTCAGATTTTTTTTTATAATTTTAATTATCCCTTTAATTATTAAAAAAAGTCCTGCATGGAGAATGCCATAACATCAGTACTTTTGCATCAATGGAAGAAAACAAAAAACAAATCCTGCATGGAGAATGCCCAAGAAAGCTCAACTTGAATGTGCAAAACAAAGCTATCATCGAAAGACACTTGTCATTAAGAAAGTACATCTCATTGAAAATTACAAGATTCCTGAAAATTACACAATCTTCATTTCTAAAAAGTACATGAATGATCATTAAGAAGCTACATAATCAAACCACAACTCCGCTTTCTTGTAATCTCACGTCTCATTATCACCATCTCATATCTCATTCGATCCACTTTGTTGGACAAAGTAACCAATTCTTGGTTCATCTTTCGGACCTCTATAATTACCATGTCAATCCTATCACCATGCATTTTACTTTGAATCTCGTCATCCCACACAAACCCCGTGAATAGTTTCCCATCATCCTAAAGATATATAGATTTCAAAAATGAAAATAATTAGTATCTAAGAACAAAAAAACTTATTAACATAATCTCAATTCAATTTATACCTTTATAGCGGTGCATCGCCAAAATTTTCGATAAGGATTTTTGTCGGTTTTTGATATCTGCATTTTCATATATGATCCACAATCACATTTTACTTTAGATTTCTCGATATTCACACTTGATGACGACATTGGACTGGAATTCAAAGAACTTAGCAGCCCTGTATAACTTTTATTATCAAATATGCAACATACACTATAGAAACTCAAATCACATACAAATACAAACTCAAACCAATATAAAATATTCATCAAAATAAATAACGGAAGTAGAGCAAAATTTGAACAGAAGCCCCAAAATATTGAACCAAAACTTACAAAAATTAGTCGAACACTAGGTAGAACAAAACATCAACTTGCTTTTACATTTCCTAGTTAGTTTTTAATTGATTTTATTGTTTTAATTTCTTTTTATTTGCATTTCCTATAATTTTTTCAAGCTAAAAACACAATTGATCCTACTTAGCAATCGAACTCCAAAAATATCAAGCCATGAACCATTATTTTCAAAACCACTAAAACTACAAAACAAAATGGCGCCGTTGCGACTCGGCTTGGTTAAGGCTTTCAATTTGCTTGTAGTTTCTTTGTGTTTCTATCTTTCTTTTGTATTTGACATTTTTCCTAAGTATGTTAGGTACTTGTGTCTATGGTGAATACAATCCCAACATGGGAGGGCATGGTGCAAACCATATTGGGAATGGGGTAATGTATAATGGATTTGGAAACGTGGGAGGGCATGTTGTAAATCACATTGCCAATGGTGGATTCGGCTATGGTCAACCCAACATGGGAGGGCATGGTGCAAACCATATTGGGAATGGGGTAATGTATAATGGATTTGGAAACGTGGGAGGGCATGTTGTAAATCACATTGCCAATGGTGGATTCGGCTATGGTCAACCCAACATGGGAGGGCATGGTGCAAACCATGTTGGGTCGAGCGGCTTCATGGGTTCAAACGGTTCGTATGGAGGTTATGGAGCCCCTACTCCTCAAATTCCGAACATGTATAATGGAGGCTTTGTTAATCCAAATGGGACCATTAGTAACCAAAATCCGAATTCCACTCCGTATGAAGGATATGGTGTTCCAAACCACTTCCCGAATATGCATAATCTGACATCCGGTCCATATGGTGATTTTAATGCTCCCAATCAATGCACGAACACTTATAATGGTGGCTTCGGGAATCCACATGGAAATATGGGTGGTAAAAATCTGATTCCCTACTCGTATGGTGGTCTCCCAACTTACAATTTATCCGCTAAAGATCTCGATGATTATGATTTGTTGGGATGAGGAAGCTCCATTGTCGTAAGTGGCCCCCCCATCCGCACTATGGGGGATGTTAACAAACCCTTTTTGGGGGTGTTCACTCCTCCAGAGCCAAAATCTTCTCAACCAACATATTCTAATACTCATGTAATGATCTTGTATTTTTCCTCTACGGAGCTTTAGTCGATAAAGAAAATAGTGGCTTTGGAGGGTCATATCGCTAAGTTGGCTAGCCTGAGCCCGGTCCCCCCGTGTGCATCGTGTGTATTTTTTGGTCATGATACCACATCTTGTCCTTTAAATCTCTTGTTCAATATGCCGATGTGTCATTCGGAAGAAGTATATGGAGGCCGTGGATATCCAGTAGGATCCGGTTGTGCTATACCATCTTTTGCTCCACCGCCAACTCATAATTCTCTTGTTACTCCTCATGTGAGCCTGTTTCGTTCAACGATCCCGGTGATTTCTCTCACCCCATCTCCCGATCCGGATCTCTTGGTCATTACGCCATAATTCTCAAGTCCACCTTCACATACTCTTCCCGTCACGATCCTTAATAAGTATGGGGTGGTTGATAATACAGGTGTCTCACTGTCGGAAGAGTATGTGGTTTCATTTTCGAGTGTTTTTATTCCTCTTGACCCTTTACCTTTTACTTCAAAACAATCTTGCGAAGAGTGGATACATATGGACTTGATCAAGAATTTAGTCGAATGAGTTTATATGGAGAAAAGGAGCATTGAGGAGGAGGTTGTCCGGGAAGTCTATATTGAGGATCGTTGTGAAGATGATGAGCCCCTTGTTCATATCGACGAGCTCATTGTATTTCAATGTGCCAAAGACTTGAGTGAAGGAGATTATGATTGTGTCATTGAGGGCACCGACAAATTGTGGAGATTTTTTATGATAAGATTAGAAAGCCTGAAGAGTACCTTGAGGGGATTGGTGATTTATTCAAGTTAGCCTCCAACAAGGTCGAGAGGAGGCACAAGCCCGAGCATAAGCCTCCTCCATATCCCCTCAAGTGTGTCTATTTAGAGAAAGAGGAGAGAAGCCGATTATCATCTTTGCCAATCCGGAGCGAGAAGAAGAGGAGGAGTTGATTGAAGCGATTAAAATTCGTAAGGGTGCGATTGGTTGGAGACCCGGAGTGATTAAGGGAACTAGCCCTTGGACTTGTTTGTATAAACTCGTCTTGGAGGATGATGCCAAACTACCTCGAAAGTTTCAAAGGCATTTGAATCCAAATTTTAAAGAGATAGTGGAAGACGAGAAGATGATCGAGGACGAAAAAGGAAAGTTGATGGCCACGAGGGCTAAAATTGGATGGAGGATGTAGATCAATTTTAAGAAGTTAATTGCGGCTACCAAGAAAGATCATTTCCCTCCCCCGTTTATCGACCACATGTTAGAAAAGTTAGCCGTCCATTACTCCTTTTGTTTTTTGGATGAGTCATCGGGTCACTTCAAAACCAGAATTCCACCCGAAGATCTACCCGAGGCGATCTCTACTTGCCCAATGGGAACACTAGCCGACCACTATTCCTATCGATTCCTAGATGAGTTATCGGGCCACTACAAAACCACCATTCCACTCGAACATCGAGCCGAGATGACCTTTGAAATGCTTCCTTTTCAACGACTTTTATTTGGGCTTACTAATGCCCCAAGAACGTTCCAAAGAGTGTATCCTCCCAACAAGGAGGATATTATTTTGGTGGATCCTCCCGTTCTCTTTCCACCTTGACAAAAAGGGAGTTCGTGAAGCTAGTGACATAAAACAAGCGATTCTTGGGAGGCAACCCATGTTCTTTTCGTTTATTTCTTTTATTTTTACATTCCTTAATTTCTTTCTTTCTTATTACAAAAATCCAAAAACATATGAAAAATTGAAAATTAAAAAAAGAAATTGTTGTCTTTTGGTTCTTTTTAAACCCTTTTTTGTTTTGTTTTGATTTATGTACATATTTGCTTGTGTTTTTGACTTTGTGTGATTTTCCATTTTAGTGTTTTGCTTTACGTCTCCAACCTTGACCGAATTGATGAGCTAGTAACGTTCATGGAGCCGGGAGACACAAGCCATGCTCGGTGCTCGCTTGGATTGCTTAGATGATTAAGTAGACCCCACCGAGCTCGACCCAAACTCGCTCGGTTAAGGAAGTTTCTATTTCACCCTCCTTTTACTTGATTTTCATTAAAATGCAATGAGGGCATTGCATGGTTTACGTGTGGGGTGGGTAGGTGGTTAGGGTCCGGGTGTCACAAAGCATGATTTGTCTTTCTTAACTCGAGCCTTGGAGAAGTGACGCTTACTAATTGCGGGTGTCACAAAGCATGATTTGTCCGAGTCCAATGCTGCCGAGAAGCGCGCGCCATGCCCGACCATCCTGCCAAAGCCTGCCGACAGCGGCTGACAGCACCCGCCCAGCGCCGAGCCATCTCTGCCAATGTCGAGCCATTTCGCAAAATTGTCGAGCCAATCGAGCCCAACTCGACCCAAATGGTCTAGAATGACCATTTTGGGTCAAGATTGGTCAAACATGGGACATCCAAGCTTATAAGGTTTAATTGACTCATTTACCCCTAATCAAACCTATTATAAATAGAACCTTACTCTCATTTTGTAAGGACACCTCCTCCCAACCCATGCTTGGGTTTGGGACTTAATTTCTCTCTCTAGATTTAATTCAAGATTTTCCTTGGGTTTGTAAGCTCAAGAAGAATTCAAGTATTCCCTTGGATTTTTTTTATTGTAATTTCATTCAAGCTTTTGGATTCCCTTTTAAATTCAAGTAAGTTTTTCTTTAATTTCATGCTTGTTCTCCATGTTATGAATTTTTTCTTAGCTCTTTGATTTCTTGTTAGATCTTGTGCATTGTCCATGAAATCTAGATGAGTGACATGTCTAGATCATATATCGAGTCTCGGATCATTTTTATTTTGAGTATTTCATGTGCTTTATTTTGAATTTAATTTTCATGCATGGTTTTATGTTAAATCCTAGATCTACTCTTTGTTTCTTGTTATTATTCGAAAAGATTTAAACTTTCACGTCAACTTTTAATGCTCTTTCAATTTTTGCTAATTTGCATTATTTGAGTTTTTATGCATAATTGTACCTTAGGTTGCTTTAGTTGTACTTGGTGAAACATTGCTTTTACTTGCATATTTTCATTATTGCTTTGCACTTTCAATTTGGGCATACAATCGAGGCATCCTACCAACTTGCACTTTCCATTCCTAGCTAGTTATTTGCGTGTTTCATTAGTTTTAATTGCTTTATTTTCATAGTTTCCATAGTTTTTTGTTTTCCTTTTATTTTATTAAGCTAAAAACACATTGATCCATATAATCGAATTGAATTCCAATAATACCGAGCCATGAATCCACTTTTCTTATTTCATCACCACAAAAATTACAAAACATCAAGCCCCCCAAAAGTTGTACTCTAGTCCTGAATCTAGCATCTCGTTTTTTTTATGAATCACTATTATGTAGAGATAGGAAAGATCTCAAGCTAAAGGAAAAAAAATTATGCTCATAAAAGAATTAAGAGAGAAAAGGGGAAAATCAAACGAAGGCAGGAGAAACAAATCAAGCCAAACCCTAAAAAAATCGAACCCTAGATACAACGAAAAATAGTAAACAAAAGCCTTAAAAATTGAAAAGGGAGAAAGTTGAACCTTAGGAACCCTAAGGTGAAGGTTCTAGTTAAATTGTTGGTGAAAATTCGCGTTCGTCGGCAGCTTGTAGATGGTTGTCAGTTGATTTTGTGTGCAAGTTAGAGCGATAGAAAGAGAGGAGGCACGTAATTGCCTGTGAAAATTAAGGGAGAAAGAGAGCTAGAGGAGAGGGGCCGGAGATCTGAAAACGGGATAAGGAGAGAGAGAATGAGTATTTTTTTTGTGGCAAAACCTATTTTATCTGAAATGAGATGGCACCTTTCCTTTGACCACGTAAGCGCCAGCTGGGCATTTGATTCCTTCTTATGTAACTAACAACTTATTTTATAGCAATACCGCTATCTATCTATCTATATATACACACACACACACACACACACACACACACAAACACATGTTTGGAGAGAGAGAGAAAAAAAGATGAATAAGAAAGAGAAAAAATGCCACGTAAGATTAGTTTCTTTTTTTAGTCAAATACTTGGGTGAGACCGGTCTCATAGTATGAGACCACTTTTTGCCATACCCAAATTACTATTATCCGCCCGCTTTCATGACAAAGATAAATTAAATAACATTATATGGGCGGGTCAGGGCAAAGGCGGGGTCAAGTTATATG
>BMAC01000143.1:808731-831580 GCA_014905375.1 Phtheirospermum japonicum | reverse complement strand
TTCGGATGATAAGGGCCCACATGAGGAGTAACAACCGGATAAGGAGACGGCGGTGGAGCAAAAGATGATATAGCACAATCGGGTTCCACATGAAGTCCATGATCCCCATACACGTTTTTCGAGGGATGCGTTGGCGAGGAGAGGTCCGGGCAATATTCGGGAAGATGATCACTCATTCCACACTATCCACATCCCAAAAAAGGTCGGATAACATCTCTCATAGTACGGATGGGGGGGCCACATGTGAAGTTGGATCCCGGACCACCAAACAACTCCCACTCTTCCTCGTATTTATCATATACGGGTATGCTCGTCCCAAAAGTAGGAGGACCTCGACGCGGGCGGGAATTCCCAAAGTGACCATTATTCCTTTTCGGATCATGAACGGGAATGACATTACCACCATACGGGGTGGGACTTGGATATCCACCCCCCACATTTCCACTCAGAGTCATTTTCGACACGGGATTGTAACGGGAAATGGGAGGGGCTCCATATGGGTCGTGCCTCGGGCTACGCATATTCGAAGTATATTGAGGAGCATCGTAGCCATAAGAGCCGGGAGTTGGGGTGTGCATGTTCGGATAGGCATAAGGAGCTTGCACGTTCGGGTAGGAATTTGGGGCTCCATAACCACCCAAGGAACCATCCACGTTCGAAAAGCCATCAAACCCGACATGGTTTGCACCATGACCTCCCATGCCGGGTTTCTCAAAACCATATCCATCGTTGGCAACGTGGTTTGCACCATGCCCTCCCACATTGCCACGACCATTATACAACCTCTCATTCCCGGCATGGTTTGCACCATGCCCTCCCACGTTGCCACGACCATTATACAACCTCTCATTCCCGGCATGGTTTTCACCATGCCCTCCCATACCGGGAATGTATCCACCATAGTTATAGGAACCTTTCATACTCAAAGAAAATGTCAAATAAAAAGGAAAGCTAAAAACACAACGAAACGACAATTAAATCAAAAGCCTTAACCAAGCCGAGTCGCAACGGCGCCATTTTGATGTGTAGTTTTTTGTGGTTCATTTTGTTAGAAGAGTTTTAGTGGTGTTGAAATGAATCAACGGGTTCATGGCTTGGTATTATCGGAATTCGATTCGATTGAAGATCTCAATGTGTTTCAAGCTTGGAAAATAAAAGGAAAAAATGAAAATAAAGCAATTAAAATAGCTAACTATCCTATAAAATGAAAGTGCAAGTTGGTAGAATGCCTCGTCGGATGTCTCAAATAGAAAATGCAAAGCAATAAAGGAAATAAGCAAGGAAATGCATTGTTTCACCAAGTCCAAGCATGCAAGCACAAGGTACAACTATGCATAAAAACTCAAATAACACAAATTACCAAAAATTGAAAGCATGGATAGAAAGAGCGTTGCAAGTTGACATGAAAGTTTGAAACTTTAAGAAAAATAACAAGAAACAAAGCCTAGATCTAGGATTAAGCATGAAACAAAGCATAAAAATAAAATTGCAAATAAAGCATGTGAAAAACTCAAAATCAAGACGATCCAAGAGCCGATCTATGAACTAGATGTATCACTCATCTAGATTCCATATCCAATTCATATGTTTCATCATGAATTCAAGGTGCTAAGGCTAAAAGCATGAAATGAAGAAAAATGCATGAAACATGAAAAATAACGTGAAATTAAACGATCTAGGCCTCAGTCTATGATCTAATTGTGTCACTCAACTAGATTCCATGGATGACTCACAAGATCAAGCACAAATTCTAATACCTAAGGCAAAAAGCATAAAACAAATGAAGAACAAAGCATGAAACTAAAAGAAAGCTTACTAGAATTAAATGGAGAATCCAAAAACTTGATTGAAATTGCAAGAAACTAAAGATTCAAGGGAGTACTTGAATCCTTCTTGAGCTTACAAACCCAAGGCAAAGCTTGAAAATTAAATCTAGAGAGAGAAATTAAGTCCCAAACCAAGCTTGGGTTGGGAGGAGGTGGTTTTACAAAATGAAAGAGAGGTTCTATTTATACAAGTTAATTAGGGGTAAATGGGTCAATTATGACATAAGAGCTTGGATTTCCATGCATTGACCAAATTTGACCCAAAATGGTCAAAATAGACCATTTGGGTCGAGTTGGGCTCGATTGGCTCGGCAAAATTGCAAGATGGCTCGAAGATGGGCGAGATGGCTCAGCGCTGGGCGGGCTGGCTCGGTCGTGGTCGGCAGCTGTCGGCAGGGCTTGCACGAAGGACTCGGCAGCTCTCGGCGGCATTCGGCAGGCATGCGCGCGGTCGATCGACTGCTCTCGGCAGGATGGCCACTCACTGGAAAGCAGTCGAGCCAGCCCTCAGCAGTCGATCGACAACGTTCGGCAGTCGTGTGCGGACATGCTCGGCAGCGTCGGCGCTGGGTCTCGGCAGGCGTCGACAGCTTCGGCGCTGGGTCTCGGCAGGCGTCGACAGCTTCGGCGCTGGGTCTCGGCAGGTGCGCGCGGAACTGGGCGGGCGTGGCCGGCAGCGCTTGGCAGCGGCCGAGCAGCTGTGCACGGGACTCGAGCCAAATCGAGCCAAGGGCCAATTTTCACCTTCTTTTTGCCTTCTTGTCAAAACCTAACACAAATAACCCCCATCCACAAATTAGTTGAACTCATTTAACCATTTTAAGTATAAAATCAACAAGAAACACGAAAAGAACATCAAAACGAGAAAATAAGTGAAAACCTAACAAAACTCGACTAAAAAACTACTAAAATTGACATAAAATCCTAATTAAAAATACTAGACAAACACCACAATTACATGCAAAACAGATAGCTTCCACATCATCGGAGACATCTAGAGTTCTCTCTAAGAATGGAAAATCGGTGCGGAAGGAAGTCCTAAACTTCGAAGAAGGCTGTGATGCTGGTGGGATTGGTGAGGAAGACGAACCAAGAATTGGAGGAATTGTGAAGGATGATGAGGAATAAAATATTTCTTTACTATTATTAAATTATTTGTTTTCCTTCTTTGTTTTATTATTCAAGTGGTGTTGCTTTGAATATTGTTATTGGGATTTTGAATTTATTTTAAGTTGAGGTAGAAAATCATTATATGCTTAGACAGTATCTATGTGATCTAAAAATTTGAGATTTTTTGGATTTTAAATTACTTAGTAAAATCGTTCTATTATTATTAACTTTTGTTTTTAGATAACTATTACAAATTACAAATAACAGTCTTTTATTTGAATGTATATTGCTTCTTCATCCTTTATACATATTTTATTATGAAATATTAATATTTAAAGATTAATCTTCGAAGTAGTTTAAAAGATTGTTGCCTAACGTTGGAGGGAGTGTCTATAATCTATAACATGAATTACTTATCAACTAGATCATACATCAAATAAAATAAGTTAATAAATTACAGTCACTAATAATATAATCAAACACATTAGCATAACATAATTTAATAAAGTACAGAAAGTTAACGCATACTCTGATCATCGCCGATATTAACGAATTATTAATAAGAAATAAAGTACAGAAAGTAGCATAGCATAATTTAATAAAGTACAAAAGGTTAATGCTCTGATCATCGCCAAACAATGGTAATTGAGTACACTTTTAAGTTGTGAACTATATTTTATGAATGTCAAGCTTAATAAGAAATTACGTCTTTCAATTATGAAGAAACTGAAATGGTTATTTGAACTTTTTGTTTATATAAATGTTGTTGAGAAAAAAATATTAGAAACAAACAAGTTATTTCTTAATGTACAAGTATTTAAAAAAAGTTTGATACGGAAAAGAATATTAAATAAAATTTGTAGATTTTTTGAACCATAAAAAATCTCGGATATAAATATAAGAATATATTAATATTTTGTAAAGATCACAACTTGTAGGTATTTCTTAATATCCAAGTTGTAAAAACTCGATACAATTATCCAATTATTATTTTCCATAATAACTGTATAAAATATAATAATAGATATTCGAAAAATATTTTTTAAACTAAATTCCGGTAAAACATTAAATCATTCATTATTGAGAAGTTTGTGATATGATATATTTAAAATTAGAAAAGAATTTTTTATATTTTGCAGGTAAATCATCGGCGTTTGTTATATGAAAAAGAGCACAAACAGACAATACAATGGCAGGTAATTTTTTTTATGCTTTAAGCTTAATATCATTAAGAATCTGCCGTACCTGTTTTTCTATAAATTCTTTAAATCTGCAGTTAGTAAATTACAGAAATTAATAATATATTTAAATTGTTATTAATATGTTATTAAGTTTTTTTGAAAAACTTAAAGGAATCATGTGCATATATTTTTTTGTACCTGTTTAAGTGCAGTCCTATGAGTTGTATCTCCTGAGATGTGTGTCTTTGCCAGTTACCTTGAACCTGTGATGCAGCAATACACAGTTAGTATTTAATTGTACTTTATTAAATATAGAATCTATTTGTATAATGTAAGGATGACATTATGGTACTCATCTTTTTTCATGCTGTGTTTGTTATCCAGAGTACTATGTTTCTTAACCTACAAAATTAATGCAATAAGTTTTAGATTAAACATATAAAAATTAATATTGCATTGTAAATATATAACAGTAGATTATATAGTATTCTGTACAATTGTTAGGTTATTAAAGGATATGTCTTCATTCGTGGCATTGTTACACCTACTTTGACCCTAGACTCCATCCAGAGTGCATTATCATACTACGATAAGTCATGTCAGGTTTCCAGCCGATAAACTTTGACATATCTTTTAAAAAAATTGCAAGTTGTAAAAAGTATGAATTGTATTATGTGCAGAGTTAATTTGTGTACTTATCTTTTTTCGGTTGTTAGTACTCTATTGCATGTTCTTGCTTGCTTCCTTCCTTTCATGAGTACCATTTTGCATATGAAAAGGAAATATGTTAAACTGAACTAACTTAAGTAAATAAATAGCAAGGAAATTACAATTTTGAATATTACATACTCAGAGCAAAATGTTACCTCTATAGACATACTTAAACCAGAATGAAAAATGTTTACTATGTGATGAACATAAATTGTTTTATTTAATACATTGTTATATAAAAACAAACCATATTTCAACAGATTAACAGATTAATCTTTCAGTGATTACGTAATAATTCCTACCATGTAGATCAAGCAACATGCATAATTCTATAAAAGAATACATTGCACATAAATACAGAAACAATCATCTCTGTTTAAAAATTAAAAAAAAAATCTCATAAATATTTTGCTCAGTGAATCATTAAAGAAACAACACCAAACAATAGCAATCATAAAACATTGAAATGCAACTAACTACAGTAAGTAATAACAGAATCAATTGTGGTCATACTCATAACAAAATGTGAATACGTTAACATACTAAAAGCAGACTGTGAACACATCAACATACAGAATCAATTGTGGTCATACTCATAGCAAAATGTGAACACATTAAAATATCAGAAATATTTTTTATTAAAAATAAATCATATTTCAATATGCCTCATAGATTAATCATACATTGATTAAACTAATCAATTCATTCCATGTATATGAAACAACATGCAGACAAAAACCCACATCTGTACAATTTTAAAATAAAACAAACCCTTCAGATAATTGACATGCAACAATAATTTAATTTAATGATAACTGGTGGTAAAATTTTTTAAATAAAAAAGATATAACTTTTAAAAAATATTTTATGCATTTCAATGAAATCATAAATCAGAGTTTAAAGATTTTTACCTATTGAAGCATCGTTCAACATCGTTGTTCAGCCTAAAATTTTCGACTGGATCCGCAATCCATCTTTGGTAAATAGATTCTCGAATGATATAAGTTGATAGAATAAACAAATAGATGAACATTAGAATACAAAAAAAATAAATTAGTCTATATCTAACACAGTTGCTAAATCTAAAACAAGATCAATATATTCTTTTAATAGATCTAACAAATAGAGTGATTTTGAAAAAGATCGACACATTTCATAACAGATCTAACATGATAGACCAATTTTGAAACAGATCTATACATTTTATGAGTAGATCTAACACGACATGACTATTTTGAAGTATGTCTATACATTTTTTTGAATAGATCTAACACGATAAATATTTTTTGACCTAGATCGAAGATTAGTTTCAAGATTTCAATAAGAACAGGCTGATTTTGTTTAAAATCTATTAAAAGTGGTTAGGAAATTATATTTGTAATATTAAATTGGTTGAAGAACCTTTACCTGATCAGAATGCCTGCAAATTTTAAATCTGGCATAATATGTTTTCGGATTTCATAGATCTGAAAGGTTTGTGGTATGTTACGGTGTTAATAAATAAAGTCTCAGACAGATTTCAGATCAACGAGATATAAAACACAGACTAATGGGGCTGTTAAGATTTTGGAATGAATTTAGGGAGGTTGTGTCTGGATATGAGCGGCGGATTGAAGCAGAGAGCCGGGATGAGCGGCGGAGTGGACGAGAGGCCATTTCTGTAGAGCTGGAGGGGTTCGGTTTAGGGTTTGGTGAAGGATGCAAATGACGCTGGGGGGCCGAAAAATTAGGGTTAATACCCTTTTATACCTAAGTTTAATCGCACGGGTCTGATGATGACCGTCCGATGTTTTATGTGTTGGATTATGGACTGGATCCAGTTTTACTGACGGGCTTATCTGAATTCTAATTGGGCTCATCATATTGGGCTTCAGAGAATTTAATTTGGACTCAAATTAAATTAATGTTTGGGTTGGATTTAATTATTTAAATGGGTTGAATTATTAATTCAAGCCCATAAAATATTTATAAATTAATTTTAATTATTTTAAATTTATAGGAATTTTAAAATTATACTATGATATTATTAAGTAAATTTTAATTGTTTTTAGATTAAATTAATTAATTATGCATTAACGGATATATTTCAAATTTTAATCTCGAATTCCATGCACGTATACTAAATTAATTTTGTTTTTATCTTTGATTATCTATTATGATGTAAGATATTTTATTATATGTATTTAACTAATTATTATATATATGGTATATTATATATTTGATTTGTTTTGACATCATTCTCTATTACTGTAGAATAATATAATTTAATCTTCTGATTTTAATAATAATAAATATAAATATAATATCGGATTGTTTATATATATGTAATTTATAGGATATTTATATGTTATTATTGAGTAAATTGTCAATATGATTTAGTTGTAATTTTGTATATTTACGTAGGTGATTAAATATTTAATAAATCGAGTATATACTTAAACATAATTATTAATGAGATTGTTTTTATCAAATATATTAATATTTAATGAATTATCAATACGATTTAGTTCTAATTTTGTAGATTTAAGTAGGTGAGTAAATTTTATTAAATTCTAATATATATTTATGGTAAAAACTAGATTTGATAATTTTATTTTAATTTTTATTCACGTATATTAATTTTATTTGCTTTGTTCATTCGTTTTATGAACAGATTGTGTATAATTGTGTTATGTCAAGAGATCATTTAATTAAAAAAATACGTTAGTATTAATTAAATGTAAATATTTTAAATTATTTAATTGTTGTATTTATTTTCTATTTATATGTAGATCTAGATAATCTAGAGAGTTAGGTTATTATTTTATTTTTATATTTTTATATATCAAAAATTAATTTCTACGGTATATTCAGGAATGTATAAATTTAAGATTATAAGTTCAAGGTTCATTTATGTTTATTAATTTAATTTATTTATTTTTCATATTTTTATTCATTTTCTTATGTATTTATGAATTGTTTGTTAAATTTCTACTATTCAAAATTTATGATTTTATTTATGTAAATATTTATAATTTGTTCTCCAACTGTATGATTATCACAGGTAGTGTGAATGTGTCTGAGAATAAATTTCAGTGCGTGATCTCAAGAGTGCTATCAAGCGCGAGCGCAAGTGAAAATACGGCTCATTTAATGGAGTTGAGGCTAAATTGCTCGCACGATTGTATATATCTCGACACATTGGATTCAATGATTTATATGTAGTTATGTTAATGTACGCCTAAAATCGATGTTTGTCTTATTTTATTTATTGGAACTAATGGCTATCCAACAATTCTTATAGGCTCCTCTATACCAAATGAGAATGTAACTATCGAGCCGAAAAGACATAAGACTGGTGATAGAATTTCACATTTTCAACGCTCAGCCTTTAGTGATGTCACTAATGGTATATTTTTTTAATTATGCTCCAATGTTGAATTAAAATAATTTACGCTGAAATTGGTAAATCTGACGTGAATGTTTGTGACTTATGAAAATCGTAGTTATTCATTTGAGGCGGCTGTCTGGACCCCACAATGAACATTCAAACAATGGTTGTGATGGTTCTAATTCAAGAATATTCATTGACCTCATAATTGATGATCCATCGGACAATATAATTGTTGATGATATTACCTTTGTGAGGAATTTAGTCCCGAATATTGACAATCCGGCACATGTCAATCAGATATCGTCTAATTTGAGCACTGGTCAGTTAACTTTCAAGACTAAAAAAATAAAATGTACTTTTGGAATTGATTTATAAGTTTCGTAGTTAAAATTGATATATTAATTTGAATTGTTTCGTCTACAGCCCCGATCAAGAGAAGACCCTATACACGAAGGAAGAACGTTGTTTCAAATCTTCTTGATGTTGTAGTCATGGAGATAGACAAATCGTCCAATGGCTGAAAGAAAAAAACCTCTACGAGTGCTGGTCAGTCGTAATCTAATAAATTTTTTAATCATTTTTAATTAGATTTTGTTAAAATTATTCGTCACCGAGAGTTTCTCCTATTTTGAGATGCAGCTCCAATTAATAGATGACCGTACACGCGTAGGAAGAATATCGGTAGAGGGGCTTGTATCTCAAGCAATGTAATTGATCTTACGGACAAACCGATCAGCAACAACACATTGCCATCAGGTACATGTTCGTTTTATTGTGCTTTTGATATCACTCCCATGAATATTCCCATCGTTGTCAACATTAGTCTTCCGGTATGATATATTTAATTAATTCACAGAGTGGGATATTGGAGATGCAAGCTATCGTTGTAGGTTTTGTGGTGCGATGTTTTGGTACGAGGAGAGGTCGAGGTCCCATAATAATGCAACGAATCCAGACTACAATGGGTGTTGTAGTCGTGGCATCATTGACCTCCCTCAGTTGATGGAGCCGCCTGCGTTTCTCCATGAACTGTTACATGGAACCATCAGTACAAGCAAACACTTTCAGAATAACATTAGATCGTATAACAATATGTTCTGTTTTACGTCCATGGGGGGGAAGATTGATAGTGATGTAAACAAAGGAGGTGGTCCTCCCATTTTCACTACCACTTTATTGGTGGTCTATTGCCAGAAAATGGTTGAACCCCTAAGTTTGCACAGCTTTACGTGTATGATACAGAACATGAAGTTTCCCACCGGATGAATTCAATGAGGTTTGTTGCGTAAATAGTAATTATAATATTTATAATTGTGAAGGTCTTTCTATTTTTTAACAACATGGCTTATATTTAATGAAATGTCTTTTGTGCCAACTGTGTTGTGATGTAGGCAAGTACGATTGGCTAATAACCTGCTTGAAGAGATTATTGACGGGCTGAAGCAAATGTTGGATGACCATAACAAACTTGTGAAGACGTTCAGAATGGCAAAGGATAAAATGCAGGAGTGTGGTCATACCGATGTTCGGGTGCATCTTATTGGCAAGAGGACCAATAATAGGGACGAACGTACACGTAATTTGCCCACTTGCAATGAAGTTGCCATGTTGGTTGTCGGTGAATTTGATGCAGCTCTGGGGGATAGGGACATAGTGGTTGAATCTCACAGTGGTTCCTTGCGCAGGATAAATGAGCTGAATGGATCATATTTGACCTTGCAGTATCCTCTGTTGTTACCTTATGTGGAGGAGGGTTACACAGAGAAGATCCCGTTTACAGAGAGAAAGAAGAAAATCGAGAATGGACGGAAATATATCAACGCCCGTGAATACTTTGCATTCAGGCTTCATGAAAGGGAGGACGAGCCCTCTACTATTCTTTCGTCCAGACGATTATTTCAGTAATTTTCCGTGGATGCGTACACCATAGTCAAGACGGCTAAATTAAATTATATTCGATTTAATCAGAAGAAACTTCAGTGTGATATCTACAGGGGTTTGGATGATGCTGTCATGCGAGGTGATGCTTATCCGTCTACCCGGGGCAAGCGTATTATATTGCCATCTAGCTTTACCGGTGGAGCCCGCTTCATGATACAAAACTATCAAGATGCGATGGCCATATGCCGCAAATTCGGTTATCCGGATTTATTCATAACATTCACGTGCAACCCAAGTTGGCCCAAGATTGTTCATTTCTTAGATGCACGTAATCTTAGAACCGAGGATAGGCCGGACATCGTCTGTAGAATTTTTAAGGTGAAGTTGGATGAGCTGATAGAAGATCTTTGCCAGAATCAAATATTCGGGCAGGCCGTTGCAGGTGAGTAGAAGATTACCTTTATCTATTACCATGTGTCGGGTGTACGTATTGATCATTAATATATGTCTGTGTTTCTATTTAAATCGTCGATTATAATATGTATTTATTTTTCTTTAAAATACGTGTAGTTGTGTACACGATAGAGTTTCAGAAGCGTGGGTTGCCGCATGCTCACATATTGTTGTTCCTGGTGAAAGAGGCCAAGTATCCGACTCCTGTGGATATAGATAGGATAATTTCGGCCGAAATACGCGATGAGGCATCCGACCCCACGTACTATGAAGCCGTGAAAAATCATATGATGCACGGACCATGCGGTGTTGTAAAGAAAAACTCTCTGTGCATGGTTGAGGGCCGGTGCACGAAGCATATCCCGAAACAGTACGTGGAGGCTACGTTGATTGACAATGAGGGTTATCCGCGTTACAAACGTAGAGATAATGGGAGAACGCTGGAAAATGGTGGTGTCCCCCTGGACAACATATATGTTGTCTCTCACAATCGTCGACTGTAGATGAAATACGGTGCACACATCAATGTGGAATGGTGCGACCAATCAATGTCTATCAAGTATATGTTCAAGTATGTCAACAAGGGACACGATCATGTGACCGTTGCTTTCTATCAGAGCACTGACTATGGTGAATCTGACAAACCCGTTGACGAAGTGAACATGTATTACGACTGCAGGTATGTTTCTTCTTGTGAGGCGGCATGGAGGTTACTGGGTTTCAAACTACAGTATAAGTACCCTCCGGTCAAGCAGGTTATTGGGTTTCAAACTACAGTATAAGTACCCTCCGGTCAAGCGTCTCAGCTTCCATCTGGAGAACGAACAAAGCATTGTTTATGAAGAGGACAAGGATATAGAGGATGTCCTGAATAAAAAAACAGTGAATGAAAGCATGTTCCTTGAATGGATGGAAGCAAATAAGAAATATCCTCAGGCGAGACTTCTGACGTATGTAGAGGCACCCTCCGAGTTTGTATGGGATAGGTATACGAGGAAGTGGAAGCCAAAGCAACGCGTTCCATGTGTTGGTAGGTTGTATTGCGTTCCCCTTGGCTGTGAGGATAATTACTACCTGAGGTGTTTGCTTACTGTTGTCTACGGAGCTACTTTTCATGCAGACTATATGAAGCACGATGGTGTTCAGCATGCGTCGTACCATGAGGCATGTTATGCACGTGGTTTGTTGGAAGACGATAGGGAGTACATTGATGGCATCACCGAAGCAAGTGAGTGGGACTCCGCTCAATCTCTCAGGTGTCTTTTTGTGTCGCTACTGTCGGCTGATACTCTTCCTAGGCCCGAGGAAGTGTGGGACAAGAGTTGGCAATTTTTGTCAGAGGATGTGCTCTACAGGAAACGTCTGATTTTAAAAATCCAGGTATGTGCACGTGGTGGTGCGTAATGAATCGTGATTATATTTCATTGAATCTAATCTTTTAGTTATGGTTATTGTGTTTGAGTGTGCTATGACCTAAACGTGTGTTGTTACTTGGCAGGACTGAATTTGAGTGAGTCTCAGATAAAAGATTTAGTTTTGGTAGAGATTGAGAAATTACTGAGACGCCAAGGGAAGAGCCTGCGCGATTATGATTCCATGCCGTTTCTGGTGACCGATGGTAGCGGTGTTGGTCATAGTAGATTGATCCAGGATGAGTTGAACTATGATCGTAAGCGTTGTTCGTTGAGCATGCCGAACTTCTCTCGAAAATGACGATTGAGAAGAAGGGTGTGTACTCCAAGATAATGAGTGGGGTCAAGTCTGATGGTGGTGTTATGTTCTTCGTGTATGGCTATGGAGGTACGAGAAATACGTACCTGTGGAGAACTCTATCCACTATGTTGAGGTTTGAGGGCCATATCGTGCTGAATGTGGCATCGAGCGGCATATCATCTCTGCTTTTGCCTGGTGGAAGGACCGTGCACTCCTGGTTCGGTATCCATCTGAATCCGCACGAAGGATCGGATTGTAATATTAAGAAAGGCACCCCGCTTGCGGAATTGGTGATTCGTTGCAAACTCATAATATGGGACGAGGCTCTAATGATGCACAAGCATTGCTTCGAGGCTGTTGAGAAGTGCTTGCAGGATATAATTGAGGATGTAGATTCGGACAATAGGCACAGGCCATTTGGTGGAAAGACTATTATTTCTGGTGGAGACTTTCACCAGATATTTGCTTGTTGTCCCCAAGGGAAGCCGGCATGACATAGTCAATGCGGCTATCAATGCAGCCAGCATGTGGAGGCACTGCACTGTCTTGAGGTTGACTCAAAACATGAGGCTCCAGAGTCTCGGTGACGCACAAAAATGTGCTGAGCTGGAGGAATTCTCCGATTGGATTGCCAGCATTGCAGATGAAAAGATAGGACGACCGAATGACGGTTGTGCTACAATAGAAATTCCAGATGATATCCTCCTCCGATATTCGGGTGACCCCATGTTCTGAAGTAGGTCCATATTGGCCCCGACTCTCGATGTTGTGGACTCTGTTAATGAGTACATGAACACTTTGAACTCGAGCGAGGGGTATACCTACCTGAGTTCGGATAGTGCCTGCAAATCCGACGGTGGGAGTGATTTGCACACGCCTGAATTCTTGAATGGAATAAAGTGTTCTGGGGTGCCCAATCACGAGCTGCATCTAAAGGTGGGGACTCCTGTTATGTTGTTGAGGAACATAGACCACTCAATGGGATTGTGCAACAGGACGAGATTAGTTATTACGAGACTTTCCACGCACGTCCTTGAATGCAAAATTCTAAACGGTGCAAAGGCGGGCAAAAAAGTGTTGCTTCCCCGGATGAGTCTAACGCCTTCCGACGTTAGGATACCTTTCAAGTTTCAAAGAAGGCAATTTCTGCTCATGATTTCATATGCGATGATGATAAATAAGAGTCAGGTTAATCGCTCTCGAACGTCGGACTTTATCTGAAGAATACCGTGTTCAGTCATGGTCAGTTATATATTGTCGTGTCGCGTGTTACCCATCGAAATAGATTGAAGATATTATTTTGTTGTGATGACGATTCGGGATCGAACATGACCAATAATGTGGTGTACAAAGAAGTGTTCACTAACGTATGATCTTAACGTTCATGTATGTAGTGTGGATTCGATCTATAATTTATCAAGTGTGGATTTTTTAGTTATTTCTCTCAATCTATATCTCTCTATTTATTTATATCTTCACATATTAAATAATAATAAAAATAATATTAATACAACTTGTATTTCTATATTTAACTTTCTGCCCCGTGCATCGCACGGGTGTAAAAAAACTAGTTACTTTTGCATAGTGAACAAATAACATCATAAGTATACTAAATAAAATATAAATATTCTAATGAAGTTAAAGTTATTGGTAAGTAAAATGTAAATGTATACCTAACAGAATTAATTTAATTCTAAACTTCAATAGAAACTAAGTATGACACGAATGCTTTCAAGATTACCATATTTAGCAACATTTGCTTTCAAAGGCGGTCTTCCCCTTCTTGGTTTTGCAATTAGTTGATCTTTTCTAAATCTATTATAGTTAATATCTCAGTGTTCATTCCACTCGATGTTGGGTTCGTACTACTATTATTTTGTACGGTTCTAAGTTAGTAACAATGTACATTATTTTATGAGATCAATTCAAATAAAAAAGTATTGAATCATAATAATATTTGATAAATAACTTGTTGATAGCTAATATAATAAATATTAAATTATATTGTGTTGTACATTTTTGTATAATTTAATTAAAAAAGGTGGTCAATATTTTTGAGAAAAAGTGACACAATTAATATTGTTGAAGTCAAAATAAAAAAAATAACAAACTCTCAATAATAACATATATTATATATATATATATATATATATATATATATATATATATATATATATACACACACACACACACACACACACACACACACATACACACACACACACGGAGTGGATTCCGATGGGTCCACTTCTTATAGTGAGTCTGTAGAGTCAAATCACAACCATCCAATACATTAGATCCAATGAGTATAAATTAGTTTGGGTGACAAATACATCTATATCTTTCTAAATGTGCATCAAAGTTTTAAATATACATCAACTAACATTTAAATAAATATTAATATTTATTAACTAATATAAATTACATCATTTATCTCTCTCCTCTATAAATATTATTAATTAATATAAATTACATCATTTATATTTCTCTTTCTCTCCTCAATTAATAATTCTCCTCTATTGAAATCTCTCTATAAGTCCCCAAAAATATAAATATTGCCAAAAGAAATTAACCATATTATTCCATAAGACTTAAGGACCAATACCCATAGCATTTTTCCCAACAAATTTGTACAATTACAAGTCCGAATTGAAATTATTCCGAAAAACCAAATAATAAAAAATAGAAACTCACTGCACATTTAGACGCATGTTATTGAATATTTAGAAGTACATTGGTGCATAATTAGAATGACAACGATGTTATATCTCATGTTTCTACAATCCAATTTCCAACAGCTTTATCGCATATTTAATAGTTTGTTAATACATACTTACATGTCCGATGATGAACTGTTAGTAGTTGAAGTATACAATATTACATGCTATATGTTTATTAGTCAACCATCCTCCAACCAATTTACATTCATCTCACTATCTGTCATCCAACATCGCTGTCCAACGCTCATCGTGACTAATTACAGAACATCTCTAATTCAAGTTGCTGATTCGGGTACTCCCTTTTTAAATTTCATGTACTTTTTATTAATCTATTATGGAAAAAACTTGATTTAAGCCCTAATTTCTCAAAAAATAAAATAAATTGATGTATTTATCTTTTACCCTTTTGCAATGATAATGTTCCAGTTTCTAATTGTCAATATGTTTGGTTTCCCTAATTTCTACCAGATATTGGTATTTTGGATATGTGTTGTGTAGTAATGCTTTTATTACTTCTTATTATTTTCTTTCAAGTATTGATTCCAAGATTATTCAGACACATCTCTACAACCATGGAAAGGAGATATAAATGCCCATTCACTGGTGGTGTATCCATCAGAGGTTGGGATTTGTCAATGCAAAGAAATATAATTGTTAGGTGTAACTACTTCATTTGGTCATGAAGTACCAAAAATGTGTATGATAATCCTTTTAATGTTGCTATTTTCTTGTGGTTATTTATCTAATTATTTCATATTGATATTTTATAGATATGAGAAAGAGACATTTGCATGCTTCTGTGTTAATGGAGGTGACCGTGTCATCTTTGGTCAGTGTGTGTATTTATCTTGAGGTATATTATGCAAATTTGTTGTTAATACGCTTACATATTTCTGGGCTATTCAAATTTCATGTTGTCCTTAATTACAATTGTGTGTGTGTGTTTGGTTTTTAATTTGCCTGTGAAGCACGGATTAAGAGAGACGATTCTAAACTCATTTTCTTGGAGGTAAAATGTGTAAAAATATTTTTTTTTTTGTTGGAAGCAGTGGTGTCTCATTTTTCCAGAAGTAATTAAGTTAACTTTAATTAAAACATGTTTACTTTGTATATTTAGCTATTTAATTAGCAATCTTATTTTTTAGGGTTATATGTTGTGGATATTTTGTATGGAGAACTTAATATGTTTGAGAGTGTAAAGTGATCTTAATTAGTGATTTCAATTGCATAAATTAATTTTCTAATAATTTTTTAGGATTTTCGTCAGAATAGTGAGTGGACATTGCACAAAGAATTCTATTTGTCAGGTCATTGTAATCAAGCGCATCCATCTCAGACTCCTAAGTACAATGCAAATGACTAATTGGATTCTATAATGTATCAAATGATTTGATTGCTACAAAAATAATTCCACCTCGACAGCTACATAAATGCAGATAAATTAAAAATATTGTATTAGGATACATTAACTAGTGTTAGTGGTACTTTTTAGATTTTGTCTTGCTGAAAAATAATTTGCATCTTTTGGATTTACATTTTATTGAAAATTAGCATACAAAAGAGTCTGTGATATTGGAATCTTAAGTTGTTTGGGTTTCTGCATTCATGCATTTTGAGAAATTTTCTGTTTCTTTCTTATTTGGTTTGTTCTGCATTTGTAAACATTCGAAAATATGTTAATTTTTTTTAATGTATAACGTCTTGCTTGTATGTTATACATTTACTAGTATTTGTGATGCTTCTTAACTGCGGTAGTGATAATCTGAGTTTATATCAATATTATTGGCAGAACACAATAATTGTTATTTGTCTGAAATAGTTTTTTTTTTAATTACAGGTATGTGATTCTTCTAACAAAGGTTGTCGAGCTGCTTCCCAAATGAATGACACTTTATGCACTTCAGAATGATTTAGATTTAGCAGAACTGTTGTAATAAAACTACAACCTTGATGGGATTCCGAATTTTGAGCTTTAGTTTGGAAAGATAACTCTCATTAGTTATTAAGAAACTTATGTTCTTTTGTTCTTTAAATGAATGATGCAATGCTTAATATTATAGTGATAAATAGATATTTTAACATGAAACTTGTCTTTTATATATATTTTTTTATTTATGATTCATTTATTTTGTGTGTTTTTTTTCCCTTATCCTTTTTTCCTTCTTATTTGCAAACTCAAATACTGGTTGAAAACGATTTGCACACTTTTCTTTCAAGATCATGCTTTTGTCAATTATTGAAACATCAACTGAACATGACAGATCTTATTTTGCTAGTGTAATACTTAAGCTTATTCTGTGATACTTTTACTTGAGGTTGTGTGTTATGGCTGCTAAACCTAATTTGGCCGGAGCTGGCAAAATCGGCGGAGAAGGAGAAGAGAGAAAGACGAATTAGGACAAAACTACAATCTTTGGTTTTTCGGGTGAGCATAGGGGTACGGTGAGGATAAGAGAGAAAAAGGAACCGGACCGGGTTGATGGGTGCCGAGCTGGTAGTGGAGCTGGGCCGGTTGCTGAAGGATCCGATTCTATTGGATAATGGGCTGCTGGACTGATGGGCTTACTTGGTCTACATAGTCAAATTATATTAATTTGGGCTCTTTTAATTAGCTATATTTATTTTGTTGCATTAGGGTATATTATGTCAAATGGTCCCCCCCATGTTTATAAATAGGGTGAGAACAAATATGATTTGGGAAGCAAGCAATTATACACTTTTCCCTACCTACCAATTTCTCTCTATCTCTCTAATTCCTCCCTTTCTTCTTCCGGATCACAACTCAAGAACAACAGAATATATATATATATAGAGAGAGATATACATATAAATTACATCAAAATTAATCAAAAATTCGTATAAATTACAAGAACTTAACATTTGGTATATAGAGCTCATCCTTCCTTGGCCATGGCTGATGATACTAGATTGAAGGACCTGCAAGAGATGCAAAAGAAATTAGAGATCAACCTACAAACAGAAAATCTGAAGAGAACAACAAAAGAGCAGGAAACACAGGAGCAATTTCATGGTATTAAAGCTGAGATGAAGGAGCTAAAAACAGGGTTTATGGACAAATTGGATCACCTCACCCAAACCCTAGCAACTATGCAGTTGCAGTTGCAGCTTCTCAACATGAGCAAAGTCAAAGAAACAGCTAATGAGGAACCCATTATGGGATGCCCCTTCTCTAACCCTATTCATGAGGGTACTCAGTCAAGAACACAAACATGAACAAGAGGCTGAATACTTGCAGAACAACAAACACCCAGATCCTTAGCCCAAGATTGATTTTCCCAGGTTTGATGGATTGAACCCTAGAAGCTGGATCCTCAAATGCAATGGATATTTTAAATTAATACCCAACATTCCAGAGACACAGAAGGTAACTCTAGCCACTATGCACTTTGAAGGCAAAGCTGTTTCAGAATTCAATTCAAGGGATACTGATCTCAAATGGCAGAGGTTTATAGAGCTTGTTTATGCTAAATTTGATGAGCTGAAGGAAACTAAGATCATTGGGGAATTTATCAAGCTAAAACAAGGGGGTTCATATGCTGATTATGTAGAGATATTTGAGGAACTGAGGGCTTGTATGCTGATGCTAAACCAGAGAGGATATACTGAAGAATATTTTATAGCAAGTTTCATTAGTGGGCTGAATGAAGACCTACAGGCTTTTGTGAATATGTTTGAGCCTAGCACCCTACATCAAACCATAGAACTGAGGAAGAAACAGTTGATGACCCTGGATGCGATCACAAAGAGAGTTAAGGGACCTAACAGGAATTTTCTTCCTGATCCTTACCCTAATCTGAGAGTCATTGTACCCACTAATCCAAATGCTTACAGACAGACACCTCTTACCCAGGGGAAAATCCCTCCTAAATTACTTTCATCTGCAGAGATGGCTGCAAGGAGAGAAAAAGGACTTTGCTATAATTGTGATGAGAAGTTTGTAGTGGGACACAGGTGCAGACATAGGGTGAATTACATGATGATGACTGAAGAAGGAGAACTGGCCTACCTGAATTCAAACCCTATCTATGAAGAACCTGAGAAGGCAATAGACCCTGTTGAAGAAGTACAGATGTCACTGAACTCCATTGTGGGAGGAAATGGACCCACAACCATGAGGTTTATAGGGTATTGTGGAGACAAACAATTGCATGTGTTGTTGGATTCAGGGAGTACACTGAGCTTCATTAAAGAAGAAACTGCCAGGGAATTAGGATGTGAGTTGGGACCCACCAAACCCATATTGGTAAGGATAGCCAATGGGCAGAAGCTGTTGAGCTCTCAACAAGTAGTAGGGTTCACTTGGACCATGTAGAATTATATGTTCAGATACCCTTTGAGGCTCCTAAAACATGAAGGATGTGATCTTATTCTTGGAGGTGAATGGCTTAAAGAGAATACCCCTATTGAGTTAGATTGTGATGACATGTTAGTTACTGTGAACCTTGGGGGGAAGAGGATCAGATTAAAGGCCCTAACTGACAGAACTCAATGCCAACTTATCACAGAACACTCCTTATTTTAGTTGCTACATAATGAATTTGAGGAACAAGTGGAAGGAGTGTATTTGTTACACCCCTTTAAGTCTGACCTTAAGGACGATAAGGAATTGCATGACTTGTTGGGAAAGTATGAGGATGTTTTTGGAGAACCTGAAGGATTACCACCTGGCAGAGGTGTGCAACATCAAATAATTCTTAAACCAGAGAGTGTGCTTAAACATCAATACCCCTACAGAACATCCCACAATCATAAGGATGAAATAGAAAAGATTGTGCAGAAGTTACTAAATTCAGGGATTATTCAGAATAGCAAGAGTCCATTTGCCTCACCTGTGCTATTTGTAAAGAAGAAGGGTGCAACTTGGAGGATGTGTGAGGATTACAGTTATCTTAATGAGCTGACAGTGAAGCATGATTATCCTATTCCCATCATTGAAGAACTGCTAGATGAACTTTCTGGGGCTAAATACTTTTCTAAAATAGACCTAAGATCATGATACTTTCAGATTCTGATGAAGCCTGAGCACAAGTACCTCACAGCATTTAGTACACATCATGGCCACTTTGAATTCCTAGTGATGCCCTTTGGGCTGTGCAATGCCCCTGCTACCTTTCAATCACTAATGAATCAGGTTTTCAAATGATGTCTGAGGAAGTATGTCCTAGTTTTCTTTGATGACATAACACACCTGAAACACCTTGAAGAAGTGCTTACCCTATTGAGAGAGAATACACTATTTGCTAAGAGAAGCAAGTGCCAGTTTGGGGAACAACAGATTAAATACCTAGGAAATATCATATCTGCAGAAGGAGTGTCCACAGATCCTCAGAAGGTGGAATGTATGGTCAACTAGCCTAGACATACTACTGTTAAACAGCTAAGGAGCTTCTACTATAGGAGATTTGTCGAAGTGTATGGAGTTATTTGCAGGCCCATCACCAATCTACTAAGGAAGAATCAGTATAAATGGGGAGATGAAGCTGAAGAGGCCTTCCAACAACTGAAGTAAGCCATGAGCACAACCCCTGTTCTGGACCTACCTGATTACACTCAACCCTTTACCCTAGAAACTGATGCCAGTGGGTATGGGGTAGGTGTTGTATTAATTCAACAAGGGAGGCCCATTGCCTACATGAGTAAGACACTCTGACCAAGGAGCCAGGGCCTATCTGTATATGAAAAGGAGTTCCTAGATGTCCTAATGGCTACTAAAAGATGGAGGTACTATCTACGGGGCAATAGTTCATTATCAGAACTGATCAGCAGGCCCTAAAACACCTGTTGGACCAGAGAGTTATGTCACCTATGCAACAAAGGTGGATCACTAAACTTTTAGGGATATATTATGAAATACAGTACAAGAAAGGGGTGGAGAATAGGGCAGCAGATGCACTATCAAGGAGGAATGAAGTTTTGGGTGGGTACAGGAGGTAACAACTAACTATGAAAAAGACCCATTTTGTAACAAAATACTGGCTAGTAAGAGTTTAAACACTACCCTCTTTCCTGAATATACAGTCAATGGGGGAATCATCAGATATAAGGGGAGGCTAATGGTTGGATAGGATGATAGTAAGGAAACACATACTATCAGTGATGCATGAGTCAGCTTATGGTGGTCACTTTGGGATAAATGGAACTTACATGAGGTTGAAGGGTGTTTTCTTGTTGCCTAAAATGAAAAGTAATGTTATTAAAATGGTACAGCCTTGTGATGTGTGTATGAGGAATAAACCAGATCATAAGGGCCACCCTGGGTTGCTACAACCTTTGCTTATTCCAGAGCAGGCATGGACTCACATCTCAATGGACTTCATAGAAGGGTTACCCAAGTCAGGGGGTAAAGATGTAATTTGGGTGATAATTGACAGGTTTACCAAATATGGGCACTTCATAGCTCTTCCACACCCTTACACTGCTCAATCTATAGCTAAGGTGTTCCTAGACACTATCTACAAGCTGCATGGCTTACAAGTGAGTATCATATCAGACAGGGATAAGATCTTCACCAGTGCTTTTTTGAAGGACCTATTCAAATTTCTAGGAGTTCAGCTTAACCTATCCTCAGCATACCACCCTCAAACAGATGGACAAACTGAGAGGTAGAATCAGTGCCTAGAGAATTACTTGAGGTGCATGACCAGTACTACACCCATGCAATGGATTAAGTAGCTACCACTTGCTGAACATTGGTACAACACCAATTACCACACAGGACTGAAAATGACCCCCTTTCAAGCCCTGTATGGCTACACACACCCCCCACTATCTACAGAACCTTATATGGATGCAATGAATAGAGAAGCCAAGGACCTTATGCTACAAAGACAGACCATGCTGAAACTGATTAAAGAAAACCTAATGCATGCCTAGAACCGCATGAAGACCAATACAGACAAGTCAAAGACAGAAAGAAGCTTTGAAATAGGGGATCAGGTTTACCTCAAACTGCAGCCCTATAAACAGAATTCCCTGCACCTCCGCAAGAACTTGAAGCTGGCTTCCAGGTACTACGTGCCTTACCCTGTAATTCAGAAAAATCGAAAAGGTAACTTATAAGTTGGAATTACCAGTAGGCTCAAAGATACACCCGGTATTCCATGTATCCATGTTGAAAGGAAAGCTAAGATTAGAAGTTTTACCTCTTGAAGGACTGCCAAAGACTGATTCAGACAGAGCTTTCAAAATTGCTCCCCACCAGGTACTAGATCAGCGCAGTATAATTAGAAAGGGTGAAGAGATTTAACAAATTTTGGTAGAATGGGGAAACCCTAATTTGGGATTAGCTTCCTGGGAGGATACGAAATGGGTAGGTAAAAAGTTTCCGACTTTAGATCCTTGCGGTCAAGGATCTGGAAATCAAAGGGGTATTGTTATGGCTGCTAAACCTAATTTGGCCGGAGCAGGCAAAATCGGCGGAGAAGGAGAAGAGAGGAAGACGAATTGGGACAAAACTGCAATCTTTGGTTTTTCGGGTGAGCAAAGGGGCACGGTGCGGATAAGAGAGAAAAAGGAACCGGGCCAGGTTGATGGGTGCCGAGCTGGTAGTGGAACTGGGCCGGTTGCTGAAGGATCCGATTCTATTAGATAATGGGCTGTTGAAGTGATGGGCTTACTTGGTCTACATAGTCAAATTATATTAGTTGGGCTCTTTTAATTTGCTACCTTTATTTTGTTGCATTAGGGTACATTATGTCAAATGGTCCCCCCCCCCTATGTTTATGAATAGGGCGAGAACAAGTATGATTTGGGCAAGCAAGTAATTATACACTTTTCCCTACCTACCAGTTTCTCTCTATCTCTCTAATCCTCCCTTTCTTCTTCCGAATCACAACTCAAGAACAACATAATATATATATA
>BMAC01000143.1:793071-804841 GCA_014905375.1 Phtheirospermum japonicum | reverse complement strand
GGGTTTTGGACGAAGCACAAAAATTTACTTCCTTACACAAGAGGGCATAAACATGCAAAAACCCGACAAGTAAACTATTCAAACTTCCAAGCATATGGTGATTGATCAAAAATGTAATAAAGACACAAAAGACACAAAAATGACTCAACCATATAATAGCGCAATTAGTAAGCGTCACTTCGCCAAGAATGCTTCACTTCGCCAAGGCTCGAGTTAAGAAAGACAAATCAGGCTTGAAACACCCGGACCTTAACCACCTACCCACCCCACACTTAAACCATGCAATGCCCACATTGTATTTTAATGAAAAACAAGTCAAAGGAGGGCCAAATAGAAGCTTCCTAAACCGAGCGAGTTTGGGTCGAGCTCGGTAGGGTCCACTTAAGCATCTAAGCAACCCAAGCGACCGAGCATGGCTTGTGCCTCCCGGCTCCATGAATATTACTAGCTCATCAATTAAGTCAAGGTTGGAGTTGGAAAGCAAAATACTAAAACGGAAAATCACTCAAAGTAAAAAACACAAGCAAATATGTACATGAATCAAAACAAAATAAAACAAGGTTTAAAAAGAACCAAAAGACAACAAAATTTTTTAATTTTTTTGAATTTTTCGTATGTTTTTGGATTTCTGTAAAAAGAAAGTAAGAAATATAAAAATAAAAGAAATAAACGAAAAGAACATGGGTTGCCTCACAAGAAGCAACTGTTTTACGTCACTAGCTTGACGAACTCCCTTTTTGGTTGAGGTGGAAAGAGAACGGGAGGATCCACCAAAACAATATCTTCCTTGTCGGGAGGATCCACTCTTTGTAACGTTCTCGGGGCATTGCAAAGCCCAAATAAAAGTCATTGAAAAAGCAAGCGTTCCAAAGGTCATCTCGGCTCGATGTTCGGGTGGAATGGTGGTTTTGTAGTGGCCCGATAACTCATCTAGGAATTGATAGGAATAGTGGTCGGCTAGTGTTCAATCGGGCAAGTAGGAGTCGTCATGGGTAGATCCTTGGGTGGAATTGTGGTTTTGATGTGACCCGACGATTCATCCAAAAAACAAAAGGAGTAAGCTTGTCCATTATGTGGTCGATAAACGGGAGAGGGAAACGATCTTTCTTGATGGCCGCGTGAAACTTCTTAAACTTGATCAACATCCTCCATCCCGTTTTAGACCTCGTGGCCAATAACTTTCCTTTCTTGTCCTTGATCATCTTCTCGTCTTCCACTATCTCCTTAAACTTTAGATTCAAATGCCTTTGAAATTCTCGAGGTGGTTTGGCATCATCCTCCACAACGAGTTTATGCAAATAAGTCCAAGGGCTAACTCCCTTATTAACTCCGGGTATTTAACCAGTTGCACCCTTATGAATTTTAAGCTCTTCAATCGACCCCTCCTCTTCCTCTCGGTTCGAATTTTCAAAGATGATAATCGGCTTGCTCTCCTCTTTCTCCAAATAGACACGCTTGAGGGGAGATGGAGGAGGTTTAAGCTCGGGCTTGTGCCTCTTCTCGGTCTCATTGGGGATTAACTCAAACAAATCACCGATCCCCTCAAGATACTCTTCAAGCTTTCTAATCTTATCATCAAAAATCTCCACCTCACCAGTTAAAATTTCATCGGTGCCCTCAACGACAAATATACTATCCTTCTTGCTCAACTCTTGGGCACATTCAAGCACAAATGAATCGCCGAGGTGCACAAGGGTTTCATCCTCAATGCTCATTTCCTCCAAATAAACTCTTTCGACCAAATTTTTGATCAAATCCATATAACCATTCTTCATATGATTTTTTTGAAAGATAAGGTGTAGAGGTAAGAACACTCGGAATCGAAACCATGTCCTCTTCCGACGGTGAGACAACCGTGTTATCAACCACCCAACACTTATCAAGGACCACGATCGGAAGAGTATGCGAAGGTGGACTTGGCAATTTTCGCATAATGACCAAGAGATCCGGATCGGGAGATGGGGTAGGAGCAATCATCGGGAGAGTCGGACGAAATGGGCCCATGTGAGGAGGTACAAGAAGAGTATGAGTCGACGGCGGAGTAAAAGATGGTATAGCCCAACTGGGTCCCTCTTGATATCCATGACCCCCATACACTTCCTTCGAATGAGGCATCGGCATATTGAACGAGGAATTTGAAAGGCAGGCCTTGGTATCACGACAAAACATTCCACACCATGCACAAGGAGGATTCGGGCTCGGGTTTGACAACTTAGCAATTTGAGTCTCCAAAGCCGCTAGGGCCTTTTGAAACTCAAGCTCCCTAGGGGAAGAAGTTTTACTCAATTCATTAGCACGATAGAACATTGCTTGAGAATAACTTCGCTCGGGAGGAGGGGATACGCGAGGTGGATGAAACGTCCCCAAAAATGATTTGTTCACGTCCGCCATAGTGCGGACGGGGGGGCCACTTGCGACAGTGGAGCCAAACATCCAATATGGGTCGTGCTTTGGGGCACTATTGGTGGCACCAATTGGGGAATGATCGATAACATTCACAATCACATCCGCAACAGAACGAAAAACATGCAGTTCGAACATGCAGTTCGAATAAATTGCTCTTAACTCTTTAAACTTGATATTTTCTCTCTAAATTCGTGTATCGGTTGTAATAAAGTCTTCATCTTTATATAGATACACCTTATTTGTAAAATGGGCCTACAAAATAAAACAAAAAATATATACACATTGCAAGTAAATATCATTAGTAAGAAAATAGGATAAAGTCTTAAGAGTCCTAACTAATTGATTTGTACTTTTTTGTACGCATTTTTGTTACCTTTTTATGTTGTGTTTTCATGTGTTTTGCTTTCATTTATGGGTATTAGGAGTCGTTTTGGCCTATTTTATTAGTTTTAGGTTTTGTAGTGTTTTCTTTGTTTTTAGTAGTTTTTCTTATTAGTTTTTGTTTTGAAGGTCAACTTTGATCAAAGTGGGCCCACGACGAGTTCGGAAGATGAGTCAAACCTGAGAAACTCATTTCCAATTCACGACATATCTTTGGTGCGAGGATCGACCGGAAATGACGAGAAATGTGGCCATATTCATTGTCACCTCACGCATTCGCTCGGTAGATATATCAGTTGTCGTAATGCAAGCATAACTCCAAAGACAATAGTGCCATTTGACTCCACCTTATATCATTGGAAATATCAGAGAAATTTCTACAACTTTTATGTTTACAACAATCCCAAATTCTGAGTCTAAAAATAGTGAAACGCAGCTTTAAGTGCAGACAGTGCATCATACACTCGCTTGTGGCAGGTTTTGGTGCAGAGCCCATAAATCTCGGAAGAAAGTTTTAATTGATACAAATCAAACTCCAAATGAATTCCAAGAGGAAGGTATAGATTTCATATGAAGACATCGATGGCTGATTCCATATATTTTTCAGTCGATCGACAGTGTTTCAGTCGATCGACTGCTCGGCAGAAACTGGGGCGTTTGAACAAGGCAGTCGATCGACTGAAATGCTGAGGATGTATGATTTTGGCGGAAAAAAAAAGACCATTTTTCCCCTTATCTACCCATATATGATTCCCACCCATTATCCACAAATAAAGCAACTCTCCTTGGTGGTTTTGGACGTAGTTCCATCTCCTCCAAGCATTTCCTTTCTCATGCAATTTAAACCCTGGCTTAAAATCTTTAGTTAGTGTAGTTAGCTTGCTTAGTTGTTAGTCTAGTTTAGCTTAGTTAGTTAGTTTTTAGTTAGTTGTTCTTAAGCAAGTGTTGGAGTGGGTGACACCTCCCTCATTTGTGGTGCTTGTTGTTTGCAGGCTTGAAACTTTGGTGTTTAATGTAATTGGTAGTTTTCTTTCCCTATACTTTTATGCTTGGTTATTGATTGATTGTTCTTGTTGTTGTGTTGTGTTTGTTTGTTGAAATTTCTTAGTGTATGTTGTTGGGGTTTAGTTGTTTTATTGTTCATTGCATTTTAAATCCTCCTTTTAATTTTCTAGTTTGTTGTTCTTTTGTTCTTCTTGCTTTTTACTCCATTTGTCCAAGCAAACCTTGGGTTTTCAAAAGACATATGGAACTATCTTTTTTTAAGCAATTTGACTTCTTTTCAATTTAATGCCTTTTGACCAATTTCAATTTCAAGCTTGTTTGTCCCTCCAATTTCCTTTTTCAATTTGCAAGTCTTCTTAGTTTAGTAGAATTTTAATTTGTGCAATGTTGTTAATTAGTTTTAATTAATGTCATTAAAAATTAATTACTTTCAAGCAAGCTTTAATTTACATTTGATGCAATTAGTTTAGAAATTATGGATTTAGGGTTTAAGTTCGTTTAGAACCATTAATCGAATTTATTGAGAATTGAGATTGACGACCCCAATACTTGATCAACATTTGGGATTGACAACCCCGAATTGTGGATTAAGTGCTCGGCAAAAACTGATTGATCGTGGAGACGAACCGAACACCCTAAACCCTCATTTTCATTATTTTTATTTAAATCTCTTTTAATTCTTGTCTTAGTTGATTAACTTTCAAAAACTCAAACCAAACAAATGACTTAATATTTTCTTAGTTTAGATTAGTGTAATTCGATTAACAAGAGAGTAAGTAAAAACACCGACCGCCGATAATATCTATCCTCGAGAGACACGACTCGGTAAAGCTTACCGCTCTACAATCGACTCCGTACTATTGTGGAGAAGATTCTTAGAGTGCTAAGAAATCCTCGATCAAATTTTGGCGCCGTTGCCGGGGATAGATTAAGGCTAATGGTGTTTTTAATTATTTCTCTTGTTATCTTAGTTGGTAGTTAATTTAGATTTTTATTTTACTTTCGATGCTCGTAATCATTTGTTGATTGTTATGTTTACAAGGTACTCATTCGGGAAGCCCGATGCCGCTCGCCCACACTCACAACGATCAAAGGATGCCTCCGTCGCTTGATTGATCCGGCCGAGGATGGCAAACTACCGAGCTAGTTTTCCATAAGACGACCCTTATATCCAAACTCCCGAGTATCCAAATCCGTACGCCACTCCCCCAAGCTATCGGGTCCCCTCGATATATGATGACCCGTATGCTTCGATCGGTAAAGAATGGGCCCACTCTTTCGATTATTCCGGCCCCAACCCTCCATATTCTCCCCCGATTTCATATCCCCATAACCCGAGCATGGACCCGTATGCACCGACTCGTGATTCTTATGATCCGAGTTTTGACGATCGATATGCTCAACTCGCCCGCCTTTTTCTTACACGAGCTTTGACTCGTATGTTCCACCAATTCATGATTCATATTCTTGGAGCTACGATTTTTACAATCTACCCACCTCAAGCTCGTATACTTCGAGCGATGACCCTTATACCTCACTTTTTCAAGATTCGTCTATGCCCCAACTCCCGGACTTTGAGCCTCTCTCATCCAAGCTCGTGGAGGCAATTCGACAATTGTATGAATGCCTTGCTCGCATGGAGACTCAATTAAAACAAATTGCCAACGATGTGGACAAGCTTAAAAGACCGTGTCTTGACGAGATTCCCATGTTCGATGTGGTGGATCCCACCGTTATTGTTGGCAATGCAACTTTTGACGGTCTTTTGAAAGAGGTGTCACGGAAGTGGAGTTAGAGGGTGAGGAGAAAGGGTTGGAAGTCGGCGTCACCCCTCTCGTGTTTTGCGAAGATGATGTAGTGGGAAGTGAGAGGGAGTCACTTTTGGGGTTTCCAAAGGCACTTGGAGTATTGAGCTTACTAGCTCTTGGTGAGGACGATGAAGTTGTGCCGTCTTTGGAGGATGTGGAGTTAATCGAGCCTCTTTTGCCACCACCCGATGCTTTATTGCTACTTGAACAAGAGGAGGTGGTGGAGAGGTAGTGGGGGGTGTGTTGGATCCTACTCTTTAGAGGCCGACTACTGCTACTTCTAAAGTCAAGAGAGAGGAGATCACGGTCGGGGAGACGAAGGAGTACGTCGACCCATTTTGCGACGATCAAATTTGGGTGGTCGATTACTCACTCTTCCGACCTCCGAAGCAAGCATGCGTTCTTGATAGTTCGACCTTCCGACTTGCCCAGCGTGCCCGCCTTGGTGATTTTGTCACCCGGTGTGTCTTCTAGAGAACACCAAGGCGTGGCACGATCGACACCTATTTTTGGATCCCGGATAGCATCATTTGTATACATCGTCGAGCTATAGACGTTAAAGTAGCGCTTATTGGGAGGCAACCCAATTAGAAAAAAAAAAAAAAACAAATAGATTTTCATTTTTTTATATAACTTGTTTTTGCAACCCCCCGTTTGTTCATTCCTTGTAGATCGCTCGCCTCGACTCCCGGAGAGGACTTATGCACAACTGCGTCGACACAAGCTCGGAAATAGGGGCGTTCTCTTTTCTTTACATTTTTTACCATTTTTATTAATTTAATATGCAATGAGGACATTCCTAGGCTTTAAGTGTGGGGTGGTTATGGTTCGTCTTAGGATTTTAAAATTATTGCATACTTTCTTGTGCTAATTTGAGTAGCGTGTGTGTTATTTTTGCTTGGGACCTTGGCGAAGTGACGCGGTTTTGATGATTTGGAAGGGAGTTTAGATTGTCAATCGGATGTAGTGGACTTAGGTGACTTAACTCGTTGGGAACTTTGTTCGGTTTTAGCTTTGTGCTATCCTTGTGCTCATTTAGAACTAGTGCCTCAACTATCCACGTCATCGAACACTCTCTATAGGGGTTTTGTTTTGTATTTTAGAGTCGTCAATTGCTCCACGTGCTCGATCGAAAACATTGTTAGTTATTAGTAGCAACGAGTGATCGGAGCCGTTGAATTCTCTTTGTAGATATCTTGTAACTTAAGTACCTTATCTCCTTGGGTACTAAAAAAGAAAAGAAAACAAGAAAAAAAGAAAAAGAAAAGATGACGAATAAACAAGGAAACGTTGTAAATCCTTGAAGTTATTAGGTAATAAATGTGCAACTCGTGCACATTCCTTATTTTTCCTTCTTTTTAGTTTTTGATTGTTAAAGAGAGATGTAGATGATTGGGGCTAGTAGGGAGCCGATTAACGATTCGACCGTGAATAGACCTTAGCCGGGGCATGGACGGGGGGACCGACTTGGAGGGTTACCTAGTACTTTTAGGTTTCGGGAGTCGATCTAAATTTTCTTTGTCAACGCATCATTGTCATCCCTTTGGCCAAGCCAACGAGCATTGTAGCATACGACGTCTCGAATTAGGTTTTGTGCATTAGTTTAGGATTGTCCTGGGGTAGTTTTGTAATTCTAGATTAGTTTTGGTTGAGGACAAGCAATCATTCTAAGTGTGGGGTGGTTGATTTGTACTTTTTTGTACGCATTTTTTTTTTACCTTTTTATGTTGCTTTTACATGTGTTTTGCTTTCATTTATGGGTATTAGGAGTCGTTTTGGCCTATTTTATTAGTTTTAGGTTTTGTAGTGTTTTCTTTGTTTTTAGTAGTTTTTCTTATATTTTCTTAGTTTTTCTTATTAGTTTTTGTTTTGAAGGTCAACTTTGGTCAAAGTGGGCCCACGACGAGGTCAGAAGATGAGTCAAACCCGAGAAACTCATTTCCAATTCACGACATATCTTTGGTGCGAGGATCGACCGGAAATGACGAGAAATGTGGCCATATTCATTGTCACCTCACGCATTCGCTCGGTAGATATATCAGTTGTCGTAATGCAAGTATAACTCCAAAATCACTAGTTCCATTTGGCTCCACTTTATATAATTGGAAAGCTCAGAGAAGTTTCTACAACTCTTGTGTTTACAACAATCCCAAATTTTGAGTCTAAAAATGGTGAAAAGTAGCTTTAAGTGGAGATAGTGCGCCATGGACTCGCTTGTGGCAGGTTTTGGTGAGAAGCCCATAACTCTCGGAAGGAAATTTTAATTGATACAAATCAAACGAAAAATGAAAGCCAAGAGGAAGGTCTAGACTTATGAAGACATTAATGGCTGATTCCGTATATTTTGCAGTCGATCGACTGTATTTCAGTCGATCGACTGCTCGGCAGAAGCTGGGGCGTTTGAACAAGGCAGTCGGTCGACTGCACTTCGAGTCGATCGACTGAAACGCTGAGGATGTGTGATTTTGGCAGGAAAAAAAGACCATTTCGCCCCTTATCTACCCATATATGATTCCCACCCATTATCCACAAAGAAAACAACTCTCCTTGGTGGTTTTGGACCTAGTTCCATCTCCTCCAAGCATTTCCTTTCTCATGCAATTTAAACCCTACCTTAAATCTTTAGTTAGTGTAGTTAGCTTGCTTAGTAGTTAGTCTAGTTTAGCTTAGTTAGTTAGTTTTTAGTTAGTAGTTAGTTAGTTGTTCTTAAACAAGTGTTGGAGTGGGTGACACCTCCCTCATTTGTGGTGCTTGTTGTTTGAAGACTTGAAACTTTGGTGTTTAATGTAATTGGCAGTTTTCTTTCCCTTCACTTTTATGCTTGGTTATTGATTGATTGTTCTTGTTGTTGTGTTGTGTTTGTTTGTTGAAATTGCTTAGTGCATGTTGTTGGGTTTTAGTTGTTTTATTGTTCATTGCATTTTAAATCCTCCTTTTAATTTTCTAGTTTGTTGTTCTTTTGTTCTTCTTGCAACTCCATTAATGTCTTCAAGATTTTTACTACATTTGTCCAAGCAAACCTTGGGTTTTCAAAAGACATATGGAACTTTCTTTTTTTAAGCAATTTGACTTCTTTTCAATTTAATGCCTTTTGACCAATTTCAATTTCAAGCTTGTTTTTTCCTCCAATTTCCTTTTTTAATTTGCAAGCCTTCTTAGTTTAGTAGATTTTTAATTTATGCAATGTTGATAATTAGTTTTAATTAATGTCATTAAAATTAATTACTTTCAAGCAAGTTTTAATTCGCACTTGATGCAACTATTTTAGAAATTACAGGTTTAGGGTCGAAGTTCGTTTAGAACCATTAATCGGAGTTTGTCGAGACTCAGAATTGACAACCCCGAATTGTGGATTAAGTGCTCGGCAAAAATCGATTAATCGTGGAGACGAACCGACACCCTAAGCCCTCATTTTTATTATTTTCATTTAAATCATTTTTAATTAAAATCTCCTTTTAAATTCAAGTTTTAGCATAAAACTCAAAACCTACTCAATGACTTAATGCTTTCTTAGGAGTAGACTAGTTTAATTTAGATTAACAAGAGAGTAAGTAAGAACACCGACCGCCGATAATATCTATCCTCGAGAGACACGACTCGGAAAAAGCTTACCGCTCTACAATCGACTCCATACTATTGCGGAGACAATTTCTTAGAGTGCTAAGAAATCTTCGATCACTAATATAAACTAGCTATATACGAATTCTAATCTACGGATAGAGAATTACATATTAATCTAATTCTAATATTATATCCCATAAACTCCCTACTTTACCCCCTATCTTATATACAATGAAGAACACGTACAGAAAAGTAAGAAGAAAAGAAAGGGAAAAAAATGAAGAAGAAAGGAGATGAAAAAAATGTGAAATATAAAGAGTTTTTTTCCGAAATATTTTGAAAAAACAACAACAACAAGATGGGTCATAATAAGCAATCAAAAATCTAAGGTAAGTCTCTTATATGTAAGAATTGGTGTTCCTTTAAAAAAAATTGAAAAAAGAGATCTAGACTACCGCAGGTTCGACTCTGGTTTCACGAACAATGAATATGAAGCAGTGTTCAAATATTTTTTTTGAACAAATGTGTAATGTTCGAAAAAAAAACTTAGAACAAATGTCTGATGTTGGAAAAGATTTTTTTAGAACACTCCGTTTTTTGGCAAAAAATAAACTGTTCGGAGCAAGTTTTCGAACTTGAAAGCCCTGTTCGAAAATTTGGTCCGAACAGTCTGTTTTTTGACAGAAATTATGATATGTTCGAATTTTTCTTCCGAATAACCTGTTTATGTTCATCATTACCAGCTCGAACACAACTCTGTCAATGAACCCTAATAAAACCAGTTTATGACGAAAAAATGATAAAAAACGCACAAAAATTGAAAATTGTAGAGAAAACTTGTATTATTCATTTTGTTTATATTACCATTATTCATTATAGGGTTTTGTTTTGAGATGGCTCTTGAAAATTTTGGAAGGAAGAAGATGTATTTTTTAGTGTTTAAATCAATTTTATAAGAGGGTTATTTTTATCTTTTTAAATATATCTATTTTTATCCAAAAATTAATGGGGTCAACTTATCAAATTTTGGGATGTCAATATCCGATCCCTTCAGCATACCTAAAGTCTAATTAGGACTCATGGGGGAATATAGTCCGCGCCATTATAGAGTTTGAAACCTAAATGTCATTATTGACTTAGTTTCTTGAATCGATTGTAATGGAACTCGTTCTTTTTTCTATTTTTGGTTTTCAACTTTTTATGTTCTCAGTGGAACTTTTGGTTGTCTCAAATGCTTTATTTCTTCACTGTAACGAAAAACTTTAATTACGTTTTTTTCAAAATGTACACTCAGTCCTCTCTTCTTCCAAAGCACTTCAATTACTTTTCTTCAGAATGTATACTCAGTTCTTCCTTTTTTTTTTCCCAGCAGACGTTAGATGTAATTTTACAAGGTCTTTCTTTCTCTAACAAAGGACATTTTACTTCTATTGTGTAAATTGCATTGCTTAGTTATTGGATTCCAAATATGTGAATATGGTTATTGATCGTAATAATTTTATTACTAATTTTGATAGTTTTATTATTAGTTGGGGCATTTACGAAAATACGATTGGTGAATGTCTAGTACGTTCATTGTGTATAATAAATAGTTCACTTGAATCGGTTATCATTCATAATAAGGTTATTGAACGTGGTGGGCCTATCTACGTTATGTAATTTTTGAAAGTATAATTGTTGCAAAATGTATATTACTATTATATATATATATTAGTTTAACACCCGTGTATTACACGGGATTTATAAAAAGAAATTTTAAAAATATTTGTGAAAATTACAACGTTTTAAATTTAAAATAAAAATTTGAAAGGATATGTTTTCAACCCGTGTCCTGATCGATTTATTAATTATTATAATTATTAATTAATATTATATTTTAATGTTTAGATTAAATTCGATAATAATTATATTTACATACTTATAATCTATATTAATTAATTAATATTAACTCGTTTTATATTTTTAAGTTTAGATTAATTTTGTTAATAATTATACATACTTTGGAAAATTCAAAAGTGTCATACTCTCAAGCCTTCTCGCATTGTGTCATTGTCTAATAAATATTAATTAATTAATTATTATATAATATTTTTTTTATATTTTGATTGAATTCATTACTAATATTTATTTACACACTCCAATTATTATAAATATATCAGCAAATTGAGCTATTATATATATATATATTACTATATATATATATATATATATATATATATATATATATTATATATATCACCCCTATATATTAATACAAAATCCTCCTAACCTATGTGTCTGCTTCGTATGCTTCGTTTGGCAAATAAAAAATTCTGGTGCTTCGTTTGCTTATGTGTCATCCGAGCCTAATATTTACCTAATTTAATGTTTTCTTTTTATTGTATCTTACCTAATTTAATTCTTTTATTATATTTTTCCTTATTCAATACTTCTGTTTGATTCTCCTAATATAAAAATATAAATAAGTCATATATAATTAGATACTTTTCTTTTTATTGTATCTTACCTAATTTAATTCTTTTGTCATATTTTTCCTTATTCAATAGTTTCCTTTGATTCTCCTATTTTAAAATATAAATAAGTCATATATAATTAGTAGATAAGATCTA
>BMAC01000143.1:776960-792716 GCA_014905375.1 Phtheirospermum japonicum | reverse complement strand
TAGATCTTATCTACTAATTATATATGACTTATTTATATTTTAAAATAGGAGAATCAAAAGAAACTATTGAATAAGGAAAAATATGACAAAAGAATTAAATTAGGTAAGATACAATAAAAAGAAAAGTATCTAATTATATATGACTTATTTATATTTTTATATTAGGAGAATCAAACAGAAGTATTGAATAAGGAAAAATATAATAAAAGAATTAAATTAGGTAAGATACAATAAAAAGAAAACATTAAATTAGGTAAATATTAGGCTCGGATGACACATAAGCAAACGAAGCACCAGAATTTTTTATTTGCCAAACGAAGCATACGAAGCAGACACATAGGTTAGGAGGATTTTGTATTAATATATAGGGGTGATATATATATATATATATATATATATATATATATATATATATATATAGTAATATATATATATATAATAGCTCAATTTGCTTGGAGTTGTTAATCATTGGAAACAAGTTCGACGACTGGTCCTGAAAGGATGTGATAATCTTCCTAATGAGTATAATAATTTTATTATTATTTGTCATAATATATGAAAAACATGATTGCTGCAAAATAACGTGATTATAATAGACGTGATTATTACTCGTAAAAACCTTATTAGTGGTGCAAAATTATATATTTTTGCTAAATTGGCTGGTAAACATCAACGGTAAAATTGTTAGAAAAAATACGTCATACAAAACTAGTGAGAAAAAAAAGTATAAATTTGTGTCTATTGGGAAAAAGAAAAAAAAAAAAGTGTGAACAAATATATCTTTTATTTCGTACTTATCGATCAAAATCCTCCATAAATAGGATCGATCTTGCATTTTTTTCCTTGTATTTTATACATTCTTCGAAGTAATCCATTGCACTTGGACTTTAGAGTGGTAAGCCCATTTCGATATTGGTCGACTGATAGGGATGTAAATAAACAAAGATGATAGCGAGCTATTTGATAAAAGTTCTTTCAAACTCGTTTGAGAATTCCGTTAAATAATACTCCCTACATTTTAAAATAAGTCAAAGACTCGATTTTATTATAAATTAAGTGTTGTTTTATAATTTTTTTACCACTTTATTCCAATTTTATACCCGCTTATTTTAAAAAATATAAACAAATTTATGGTAATATAATAACTAAAGAGAAAGAATGGAAGTAATTAAATTGGAATATTATTAATTGATTGAGTATGTATTAGTCAAATATTATGTTCCTTAATTAAAAAAAAATTCTAAAACGACAATTATTAAGAAACGGATGGAGTATTATTTTGGTTTCTAATTAATAATTCCTAGTAATAGATATATATAAATATATTTTTTTCTTATATATTAATATAGAATCCTTTTAATATATGTGTCATCTTTTTAATTTTATTTTAAATTTGAAACTTGGCACAAATATTCTTTTATATTTATCTTTACTAATAATTAGTTTGACACCCGTATATTATGCGAATTTTAAAAAAATAATAATATTTATTAAAAATAATAAAAGAATAATATTAAAAATGGTAATTCATTATATTTATAGGAAGATTGTTATTCAAAATAAATAATTTTTACACACAAATCGGAACATTATTTATTCTAATAACAGTAACACTAGTTTTCACAATAGAGAATTTTCAAGTATTTTTAATTAAAAGTCAAGAAATTAATTGTAAGGTATAGCAAAATACCCTAAATTTCAAAGACACTAATAATTATATCAAAAAGTGTCGTATATTTAACTTTAGTATATGTAAATTTTTTTTGTTTCCTTTTTTTCTGCGTAAGACACTAATTTATTCATGAAAATATATAATGTGTATATCAACGCATTATATTGGGAATGAATAAGGAGATTTATAATATATTTAATATTTATTTTCCTAAACATAATAATTTATTTATTTTATTTTCTGTTTCTCACTGTTTTTTCTTTTTTGGCGTAACAAATAACTTTCCAAATAGATTTTTAATGTCATAATCAGTGCATTATATTAGTATTAGATAAGAAAATTTAAATTTATATTTTTTGTATTTATTTTCATTTTGTAATAATTTTATATAACTCGTATTTTTCTTAAATACAATATTTGAAAGTCTAAATATAAAATTATTTTAAATTTATTATAAATAAAAATTGTTCATCTTATATATATTTTTTATCATTAAATGACTTGTTTATATTTTTATATTAGAAGAATAAAAGTTAGATATTGATTTACGTAAAATATGATAGAGAAATATTAAATTAGGTAAAATATAACAAAAGAAAAATATTGAACAAACATAATATAATAATAAGAAAATACTAGATTAGATGAAACATAATAAAAATAAATATTAAATTATGTGAATATTAACTCGAATGACATCGAAATATCAAAAATATTTTCAAGCTTACAAAAAGAAAAAAAATAAACTCATAAAATATGAAAATTATGCATTAATCATACAGCGCACAAGGCAACTTATTTAGTATTTCAAATATAGTATAGTATCGTGAATGCACCATTTATTTCATTCATTTGTATTTATATCTATTGATCTTCTAATTTTTATAATCTAAAGTTGGTTCGATGGTATTAGATGAACAATTGTGCATTTACGGGCGCCGTACAAGTTCCCTCAAACATATTATTCCCTCCATCCACAAAAGATAAAGATATGCATGTAGTTTAATTTTATCCGTTCACGAAAAAATAGGTAGGTTTAATTCTTAAAAGTTAAAATACCAAAAAAAGACTAGAACACCCTTATTTAGTTTACTTTATTTATTTGAATACTAAAAAAGTTAAAGGTAAGTATGAAAATAGCAGAATCTTATTATCCCAAATACAATTATTTTACCTTTTTAACATCCATTTTTACGTCTACCCACCTATCTTCCGCGGATGGAATAATTACGTCACATTACACACTTCATTATGTAAACAAACAAGGCCCCGCATTTTCTCAACTCATTTACTTGAATATTTCAATACCAACAGAACACATTTATAGTCAATTACAACATCGCAAACTGCATTAGTAAATGAAAAACAAGAGATACGATAACCCACCCATTTCCCCAGAAGGAAAACAAAAAATGCCAATAATAAACGACTTGTTTAGGCAAGCGATGACCTTTCGTCTTTTTGTTCGTCCCTGTCTTCGTCTTTAGTATGGGCCTCCTGCATATATATTTTTTTAATTAAAGAATAAAAACAAAACAAATTAGGTTTTGGTCATTGATAGTAATTCGCAGATCGAAAAAATGGAAACCGAAAAGGCCACTTGCCTTGTTTAACATATCTCGCTTCATTTTCTTCTCTTGCTCCTTATCTCTCAGTGATCGAATCTGAGAAACCCTCTGTTGAAAACATTATCCCCAGTTAATTAATTAATTAATTAATGCTATAGAAAAACAAGATAATTACCGTGCAAGCTAATCTGATTTCCTTGAGTCGATACAAGCGGTCAACCTCCATCTCGAGCTGTTTCTGAACCTCGCTTCTATTAACAATCTCCTTCAAACGCAAATCCAGCATAAACCCCCTCTCACCCAACAGCTTCTCGTTGTTTTCCCTGTCGACCCTCAGTCTCTCGAGCTTTTCGCGAATGGCGCTCAGCTCGTCGGCCAGCGATGCATCCATCGGAAAAGAAGACTCCTTTTTTAAAAACGGAGGAAGAATATAAAGATTCTCTTTGTTGGAGTTATCCAGCGGGGCCCATTCTGCAGGATTTGGTTTCAGATTGGTATTAGTAGTAGCAGTAGCTGATGTTGTTTGATGATTCTTGGGCTGGAGTGGTCTGCGGCTGCTTTTGGGAACTTGAATCAGCTGATGATGGACTGAGGATGAGGATTGAGCTGCCAGCATCTTTTCTTTTTTTCTTTTCTTTTTAGGCTGGATTGTGTAATAAATGTGCTCTCTAGTTGTGTAGGGTTGGGAAATGGAATGAGTTTTAATTCAGGAGTGAGTGAGAGAAAGAAAGTGTTGGTGATTTGAATTTGAAAGAAGCAGGCGGACTAACGGCTAACTATTTTTAAAATTATTATTATTATTAATATAATATATGTACTGCTAATGCTGCAACAAGCCTGCGAGCCATGTGTTTGGTAGAAATTGGGTCCCAGTATTTATTCCAAAGGAAAAAGTCCAAAAGCAAAACCCCTCATAAAGAAATATTCTCATAAATTGTCGCTAATTAGTAATTACAGATTATTCTTCGGCTTGTCAGAGCATCAGGAAAAATAATAATACAGATAATAAATTGAACACACCAGTTTTCTTTAATTTCCTTTCACCAAACATTTTGTATTGAATAGTAGTATAAAAATCTGATCACAAATAATCCATTGGTAACTCCCAGTCATCAACACTTCTCCGTGTCTTTGGACGGGATTTTCGAACCGACGGTTTTCTACGCCGTTTCTCGGTGTGATAACCTACACTACGACGATCTTGTTTTCCATGATAGTCCAATTGTTCTTCAAACTGGTCATCGTTTGAGATGCCCGCACTCTGGCCATCCCAGAACCCCTAGAATTCAACGATTGGGGAAGAATTAGTGCCACGTCATTAAACATCTAATCCATTTTTACAACAACATTCATATATATATACACACCTTAGTCAGCCTGTGTACCCTTGACATAGCAGCTTCATGTACAACAATTGTGTCGGAAGAAACTTCTAGAACATCCTCCACAAAGAGAGCGTACGTGCTTACCTGAAATAAAACAGCCAATCATTAGGACAAAAATCCCTTCTTAAAGAATGTGATCATACCACGTGCGGCATAAATATTTCCAAAAAGGCGATCCACCTACCAGACTCGATGGGATAATGGAAATCCCAAATGAATCGAGCTCAAGGGACTCCACTGTGCCTGAGTTGATATTAAAATTGTAGCCACGCACCTAATATTGAATCATCATGCCATAATGTTAAATACCACAAGAAAAAAGTAATAATAATAATAATAATAATAATATATTTGCCAGAAGAATACTAGGGTGCACCTTGCCAATACTTTGACGACTTGGGGTTACCACAGTGTATCCTACCTAGAATAGAGTTCATATTAGGACGGTCAATGAGAAGAGAATTAATATCTAGAAAAAATAGAAACCAATCTATTTCCAAATAAGTGGAAATGCAAACATAAAGTACCTATAAAACTAGTAAATATTAAAAATAAAGACAAATAAGAGGCATCTAATCATCGGAAAAGTGTACACATTCCAAAGTATTTCTCGAAATAGAAACTTTCCAAAACCAATACATTCAACAACAAGGATCTCTGATTCACATGCCCTATACAACATATGAACAACAACATGTTGATGAGAAGGTTGCAAGCCAATCCAGCAAGACTAATTTATGGGAATCAATGACTCGAAGCTTTGCACCATTAGCAATGGTTTTTTCCATAGTAATTCAGTATTTCCAAAGTGTCTTTAGAATTTTTTAATTTTTTAATAAATTTTTACCTTTTCTTTCTTTCTCCTTCTTCTAGAATTTCTTCATGCTTTATGCGCAAGTTCATACTAGGTGTATTATACTCGCATCCCAATAATTTTCAGATCAATTTAATCTAAGCTACTAAACGTGCAAACCTACAAAATACCAGAAAACAGTTTTAAAGAAAAAAAAACAGCACATACCAACGTCTGCAGTCCAACAAATTTAATATCATCTTCTATCACATTCTCATCCTCAACGAGAATAACGTCTCCCACCTGTCTCGGATAGTAAACACACAAGAATTTATTCACAGTTCAGAAGTGAGCCTCAGACCAAGTATTTAGTGAAAGACAGAAAAAAAACAATAATTAACATACCCCTTCGCTTGTTTGATTTATAGAGTTTACCTGTTTGATCTGTTTCAAAAGAAACCTTTCAAAGTCGCCTGAAAGTAAGTTGGGCTTCACTTCCACAACCATCACAACCCACTGGGCACATAAAAAAGGAAGAGCTCTTTTAACAGAAAGCGACAAGACCCATTAATTATGCTTTCTAGGTGAGAATAGAAGAGTGTTTGTGACCTACGGAGCTTGTGTCGACCCAAAGCTGAGAAACGAAACCTAAACTGAGAGCAGAGCGAATGCTGATAACTTGCTTTGCCATCACATTTGATATCCTCATCATTTGTCTCCTGCTACTGCGATGCCTGTGTATCTCTAATTCCTCCGATTTCGAATCCTGCTCTACCAATTTATCATCTTTCTCTTGTGCCCTAATCTCGAATATTTCGCCGATGCTCATATCCTCTGCTTCATTATTCTCTCCGCTTTGATCTCTTTTGAGTCGAATTTCACCAAAAGCTAGGTCTTCATGTTCATCCGAATGGAAATGGATCCCATTCCGATTTCGTGCAGCGTTTATACTAAAGGAACTCCTTTTAGAACCAGATTTGGGTAATATCAAACGATTAATAAACCCTAATCTATGTATTTCTAGTGAATATTGAGTAGTGAAATTTGGGGTGGGAAGGTAATAATCATACATGTCGCGAATCGGGACGGAAAAGTCGTATTTTCTTTAAAAGAAATTTAAAAATTAAATTATTATTTTGTGATAATAAAAGACAGAGTAGAAGATGAGCCTCTCTGGCTCTCTGCCCAGCCAAAATGAAGAATACACTATGGCGCGTTGTTGTTTTCTTCTACTCCACTTATCCAGACGTAAGGATAAACCTAGTATTGACACGTGGAAAAAGTTCCTCCTTGCAGACACACTATCTTCCTCTCCCCAGTTAAAAAAAAAAAAAAATCGCGCCAAAGATTTTCAGGAATTACCTATTCCATTCCATGGCTTCTTTTCTATCCCCAGCTGCAACAACATTTCATCAAGATTCCAAACCCATTAGATTCCCTCCTACAAAACACATCTCACAGGGCCTCATTTGGTCCTTATCAAACCCTTGTAAGAAAAAAATCATCAAATGCAATGCATTCTTAAACGACATTTCTGACAATCTGCTGACCAATTACTACTCCCTTCATCTTGACCAGTCACTATTCCAATACCCAGCTCTCCAACAGCTCCTCAGAGTCACTGATGAACTCCCAGATGCTCAAAAATGGGGTTTATTCGTTTCAGGCGGCATTACTTGGGTTTACTTGACTGCTAGGCCCGGTGTTCTTGTCGGGGCCATCGATGCGTATATTCTGGCTCCTCTGCAAGTGGGCTTGGACACTTTGATTGGACGGAGAAGCTTGAAGAGGACCGATTTCTTGGTGGGCGATCGATTAGGCGAAGGCTCGTTCGGCGTTGTTTATTCCGGAGTGATTGTTCCCAAGAATGTGAGTGTCGATGATGAAAATATTCGGAGAAAAGGAAATAGAAGAGGTATGCAGATGGATGAAAGGTTTAAAGATAAAGTTATCCTCAAGAAGGTATTTTTTTAAAAAAAGTTTTTATAATTATGAAAACTTAAAAAGAAAATTAAAAAAAAAAAAAATCATCTTTGTGTTGTTAACTACAGGTAAAGGTTGGAGTTCAAGGGGCTGTGGAGTGTGGAGAGTTTGAAGAATGGTTTAATTACAGGCTATCGAGAGCGGCTCCCGAGACGTGTGCTGAGTTTCTTGGGAGTTTTGTAGCGGACAAAACGAACACTCAGTTCACAAAGGGTGAGAAATGGCTTGTCTGGAAATATGAGGTACTTCGATAAGTCTTATGTTATAGTAGTAATAGCGAATTGAAAATCACAAGGTTTCTTAAAGTAGCTTTCGTGCAGGGAGATTTGGATTTGGGCGATTACATGAAAGATCGAAATTTCCCTTTGAATTTAGAGTCGGTCATGTTTGGACGTGTTTTACGTGGGCTAGAGTCCTTGGAGCGTGACGCGTTAATTATCAAACAAATAATGCGTCAGATTATTACTTCGCTCAAGAAAATCCACGGCACGGGAATAGTTCATCGGGATGTGAAGCCGTCCAATTTGGTAGTTACTAAAAAGGGACAAATCAAGCTCATCGACTTTGGGGCGGCCACGGATCTTCGCATAGGTAAAAACTATGTCCCGAATCGTGGCTTGCTCGATCCCGACTATTGTCCGCCTGAGCTTTATGTAATGCCCGAGGAAACTCCAAATCCACCTCCCGAGCCAATTGCCGCCTTACTTTCTCCATTCTTGTGGCAGGTATATTACATTGTCTTCAAAAGTACGAGTGTTCACCGTAAAAGTATGCGTTTTTGTTCAAACAGTATGACCGTCTAACACAAGACTTCCATTAGGCGGTCTGACAAAAGCATTCGTCAGATTCTAATTACAAGTGAACGTTTTCTTAATTATTGCAGCTGAATAGTCCTGATTTGTTTGATATGTATTCTGCTGGAATAGTGCTTATGCAAATGGCAATACCAACCATAAGATCTACGTCGGGGCTGAAGAATTTTAATATAGAATTGAAGGCCGTTGGGTATGATTTGAAGAGATGGAGAGAGAAAACAAGAATGAGGCCCGACTTGAGTGTTCTTGATCTTGATTCTGGTAGAGGATGGGATTTGGCTACAAAGCTTATCTCGGACAGAGGAAGGGGACGATTGTCGGCCGCTGCTGCTTTGAGGCATCCGTATTTTTTCTTAGGTGGTGATCAAGCTGCAGCTGTGATCTCAAAATTTGATTTGATCAAGCTGTGATGTCAGTGTAAACCTTCTTGCTCGATTTTTTTTTATTTTTTTTTTTTGAAATATGAATTTCGTGATTTATGAGTTGAGTTGTACCTCTTATACATTTTGAGTTAGATGCGACGAAGATGAATTATATGGTAAAATGACTTGCTTGCCTATAAGAAAAGAATGGTTACTCAGCTTGTGGGTTTTTACAGATACAGTCTTGTTAGCCTTATTTATTAGAACTTTGCATATTATCACATAGATGGTGGAAATTCAGTTTGATGTCTAAGATATTGCAGAAAGGACACATTTTTCAGAATATTTTCTCGTGGTAATAATTTTGCCAATGAAATAGACACTAAAATGTGTCTGTTCTGCACCCTAACAATGTTCCACATATTCTTTTCAAGATCACAGTATATAGTTTCCTTTCATTGATGTCTCTACTGAAACTACTGAATGATATTCAGTCAATGATAACATTTAACCTAATCACACCACAACCACTATAAATTACTAATGGGAAGATGATTCTTGAAGTTAAAGTAAACTATTGATTCACTCTGTTGTGTAACTTTTTTCATGAAATTGCGATGAAGGACAAATCTGAATAAATAATTATTATATAGATTTTTTTTTTTAATAGCCATTTATTTCAACAACCCTACTGACAAGTAGAATTAATCTTCCAGCTCACACGACATTTTATTGCCATATATTCTGGACAGCCTTTTTCAAGACAAACTAAACATACTAATTACATAAAGTGTAGTTAATTGCATTAAAGCTCGTCATGATAATCAGACCTCTCCCAGGCATGCTTCTTCTTGCAGCGCCATCGGCATTCCTTGGAGCACAAGGAATTGAAGGTGTTCAACCTGGTGGAGTGAGCAGATATAATATTTGATGTGGAAGGTGACTTGGGAAGAACAATGGCATATCCGTCATCCATGTAGTCCGTGCCTTCCGGAAACACCTGCCACAATAGGCTACCGCCTCCACCGCCACCGTACTTGGTAGAGTTCAAAAGGGCCTTGTACACGGTGCCTATGAGCGTGTCGCGGTAAGTTAAGTTGTAGCCGGGGTCTTTTGTAGAGACGCCGAACTCTGTAAACACGACCGGCATGCCAAGGAACTTCTCGGCATCTTCGATGTGAGCTTGCACCCATGATTTTGTGAACTCGATGTGTGCTTCCGTAATTGATTGAGAAATCCTTTAGCAAAGTAGTCGAGAATCAGAAGTTAGTTAAAAAAAGCAAATGATCTTCTTTGCTTTTAGATTATGATCAAAATAATGCAGAATCAGAAGCAGGAGTTGATATTTGAAAACACTATAATTTATACGGTCCGGGTCCTCACCAAGAATCTGGGTAGATGTGAACAGAAGCAAAATCAACCCCAAGAACTTGATGATTGCGGATAAAGTCCGTCCCAACTTGCTGAGCATAAGTATTTGGGTTATATTGAACTTTATTGGGAGTCGAAGGACCGTAGAAACCTTCAAGCCCAATCTCCACCAAATGCTTCGGATCAATGCTTTTCACATAGACCGCCATTTCTTCTATCCAATTCTACAAATTTATCCGACACCTATCTTAGCAAATATACACATTCGAGTTTTAAACTATAGATTATCAAGGTTGTGTGTGTGAGCCCAATAATCCAAACCTGCAACTTATTTCCGGATGGATCCGATTCGCAACGCGGCTCATTAATCAGTTCCCAAGCGAAAATAGTCGGATCGTCCTTGTAGGTTATGTTCGTCAGTGTATTAACTCTATTTAGCACCGTCTACAGGATCCAAAACAAACATCGATAACACGTAAATTCAAAGTACGTGTAACATGTCATTTCAATTTTCAAAAAAAAAAAAAAAAGACTTACGTTAACATGGGCCTTGTAATAGCCTTTTATAGTTTGGTGAGAAAAGAAGTCATCATCAGATGTCAAATTGAGGCCAGCAGCTTTACCCCATTTCACATACTGCGCTTTACCACCATATGCTTCCCAGTTGTTAACCAAGGGTAATATCAGCCTTATTTTGTACTTCTTTGCTTCACTTATCACAAAATCCAATCCCTGGAGCCAAAATAATAATTAAACTCTAATACACATTATTTTTAACTACGATGAATACAGAGTAAAATACGACAAGTACCTTGAAAACGGCTTCATCGTAAACAGAAGGGGATATCTGAAGGGCTCGCCACTGACCGTCGTTGAAAGCCCAAGTCCGGCAGACCGAGAGGCCCACGGCTGAGGCCTGTTGAAAAACCTCACTCACTTTCCCTCTTGTCGACTGATCCACGGCGAATACCATTAGCCAGTAAGTGTTGAACCCATTTACGTAAAACGGACGGCCATCAACCGTGAATTGGTTCCCGTTTTTCTGCACCATGGACCATGCGTCCTCGTCCATCTCATCAACGTCATAAATCCTGATTACGAACGTGTTCAACCATTTTTCACTTAAAAAACGACCAATAATGCGCAAATACAATAAATGCTTATTATTATTATTATTATTATTATTATTACCTTGCAGAATTCTCAAGGAAACATGATGCATGGAGACTAAGCATTGAAAGAATGAATGCTAAGTAACTGGCTTTAAGCCAACGATATCGGAAATCCATCTTTTCGGTGTTTATTTGAATTTCTTAGTGGCAACTAATGTGTATATATATACACACACACGACGGTGTGTCTAAGATCAAGAAACTTAGTGATGGTTAAGAGTATTGAAGGGGAAACGGTGGAGATGCCTTGAAAGCAAAGATGCACTTTCTTCTCTTTTAATTATATATGGTGGGACTCAGTCTGTCTGCTATACTCTTATTTTCTTTTCTTAGACTCTCTTTCACCCTCAAATTTTTGAGATACATAATAAAGAGAATACTCATTTAAGATTTTAACACATCTACATATCATGAAAATGCAGGTTTAGACCAGAAACTCTATATAAAGTTGTAAATTGATACAAATTACGTTTTTCGCTATTAATTCTCGTCGAGCCCTGCGAATCGATTCTAGTGACCAGTTCTTAATATCTACAAAATTACTCAACATGAAAAAAAAAATTATACCTCAAAACATGAGCCAACACTAGATGTAATAGTTTCTCCAGCAATGAATTGTGTTTCTTGCCATGACAGCAAACACAGTGCATCCTCATAAGGAACTACAGGGGATTTTTAATTAAAATGGATTTTTCTTCTTTTTTTCGTGTGAATTAGAAAAGGGTAATGGGAAGAAGTGATATATTCAGCTACTCGTGTTTTCTAGTTGCCAAGGCGGTGGTGATTAATTATAAGAGATGAAAATGCTGACAACACTTTGTTAAACTCCGGACAAAAACATTAAACCGACATATATCATTTATATATTTCTTGGCAGTTCTTTTGATGCTCAAAAGGAGTTCAAAAACATTTGACCGCAAATTTTTCTTTTTATCTTGCAGGACTATATTTAATGAATTGGTCAATAATTAAGAAGACACATGCAAAGTAAGATTAGATTAGCCCAATACAGACGTGCAGTCCACTTATTTGCTTTCCAAGGTGTGCATATAAATTGGGCTTTTGCTTGGGCTAAAATAAAAATAATGGTCTATGAAGTTGAAAAACAAAAGGCCTTTGTCTTAAGAGATAAAATGCCAGCATCTCACTGAACTCACTCTCCAGCATTTGCATTAATTTAATTTGTTGACATAATAATGTAATCTTACACAAACAAATTATATCACATAGTGGAGATAATAAATTAAAAAAAACTCAGAAAAAAACCTCTTTAATCCATTGAACATGAAATTGTCCACTGTCAACACGTATTCACTGAGCGAGGAAATTATTAAAAAAGTATTAATTTATTATGTTCGAATCCAAATGTTGACGTGATAGTATTATTTATATATTTAATTTTAAAAAGATAAGAAAATATATTTGTCTAGTTTGCCCCTCTAATGAGTGAATTGGAAATTTTGGAGTTAAATTGTAAAGATTATAAATTTTAGTTTGGCCCTTGGGCAATCCAGCCTACAAATGCGTACAATCCAAAAACACAATAATCAAGAAAGTTTTATTTGTTGAGAAATTTATTTTTGGCAATAATTCTTATTTTGTTATTTGCCTTTCTTGGGCACAAAATAAGTTAGGAAACTAGATTTAGGACAATATTATGTTTCCTAGTTTATGCATATGACTTTAATTATTTCTAAATTGTGTTTAGGATTTATTTTTAGGTATTTACCAAGTTTAGGATTTTAGGATTGTCTATTTAAGATAAAGAATCCTAAAGCTTGTACACACGAATTTTAAGCACGGGACATTGAGAGAAGGACGACGCAAGATGCACGGCAAAACAAGAGCAAGAACACGAAGAACTACTTGGAACCATTGATCGAGATTAACAAGCTCTTCGAAGTTGCGTGACCAACGGAGAAGATCTTGCCATTTCGGCAACAAGTATTTAGTATCAAGTTTATTGATATTTAGTTTTCATATATTACTTTATATTTTTGTATTAAGCGTGAACAAGAAAGTAATATCGTTTTCGGGTTTGTACACTCAAGTTCACAAGTACTTTTACTTATAAATTGAATTTGTTCAATCGTGTTCTCGTATTTTAATTCCACTGCATATATTTATTTTACTCTGGTCGATGTTGTTAACCAGTGTTGTTAAACATTGAATAACAACATCGTAAAATTGTGAATTATTCTTAAAACCATATACCTTCAAATTTAACAATTGGCAACTAGAGCGGGTTACTTAAACTTTTAAGTATTGATCCTTATTTTTTAGGTGCTATGGATGCTCAAGGCAACCCGAGGCCTTTAGTCCTTAATGGTGAGAATTACTCTCTCTGTAAACAGAGAATGAGGTGGCATTTGAAGAGCATGGATGAACGTGTTTGGAAGACCGTCCTTGTTGGATGGGAAAAGCCACGTGTCACGGATGGCGAGGGCGATCCCATTCCCAAGAAAGAGGAAGATTGGACTGCTGACGAAGCAGCTGCTGCAAATTGGAACTCTAAATGCATCAACGCCTTGTGTGGCTATGTAGATGCAAGCTACTATCGAATCATCAAGAGTTGCAAGTCTGCAAAGGATGCATGGGACGCACTTCAAAGGGTGTGTGAAGGAACAGCAAGCGTGAAGAAATCCAGACTAAGAATGCTCTTGTCCACATTCGAGATTATGAGAATGAATGAGAAAGAGTCGATCATGGACTACTCTGTGAGATTGTCGGAAATAACAGAGGAGTGCAGAGAGCTGGGTGAGCCCATAACTAATTCCCGTCTTGTAGGAAAATTGCTAAGATCCATTACGAAGAATTATAGCATGAAGGTGGTGGCAATAGAAGAATCCAAGGATGTTGATAACATCGATTTCAACACCTTAGTTGGAAACCTCAAGCAATACGAGATGGAACACGTCACCTCTAGCTCGAAAGAGAAGAATGTTGCTTATTCTTCTGATTCAATTACAGTCGATGGTGAAGATGACGAGGAATTCGACTTTAATGGGATTATTAAAAGGATGGAGTCGACTACTCTCGAAGAAGATGAACTGGCCCTTGTGACACAACGCTTCAACAAATTCTTGAAGAAGAAGAACAATTCTGGAAGCTCAAATACAAGGAACAGGACACAGACATCCACTCCAAAGTTTACTGGACGTACTCTTCCACAATCTCAGTTCACAAATTCAATTTCCAATGTGTCAAGTTCTACAAAACCACTCAACGAGATACAATGCCACGAATGCAAAGGTTGGGGACATTACAAGAATGAGTGTCCCAACACACTTAGAAAGAAAAGCATGGTCGCTATTGACTTTACTGAAGACTTCAATGATTCCGAGTTAATTGATCCAGTCCCAGCCTTATTCACCCATGTTGTTTGGGACGACGATATCCATGTTGGTTTGCTTGCAGATAACATCGTGTGCCTGAATGATGAGACCACTGACTATTATGAGAAATACGAGCAGCTGAGTATTGACCACAAGAAATTGTTTGTCAGTTGGAGTAAACAGGTACTCAAAGCAAAAGATCTCGCAAAAGAAGTAGAGAAGCTAACCAAGGAAAAGGAGGATCAGCTCGAAATTATTGTCCGGTTGGAAACATCTCTCACCAAGAAGGATGCCGAGCTTGAAAATATTAAGAATGAGCTGACCACTGTTCGAGGAACCATTTCAAATCTAAATAAAGGTAAGGCGAAGCTTGATGAAATTTTCCAGGTTAGCTTCCCAGAGTCCTCTAAGCATRGAATAGGTTTCAAGCCAAGTCAACCCATGCAAGTGTCGAGTCAAGAACGAAAATCTTCCAAACGCCACAAGAGAAGGAGGAAACAKTTCGTGTGTCATCATTGTGGAAAACCAGGGCACATTTGACCCTTTTGCTGGAAGATCATTGGCGAGAGAAGACATTTTCAGAGAACAAATATGTCTGTCAAGTCCAATGTTGGTAACCGCGCTACCAACATAAATACCAACATCAGATACAAACAAGTGTGGGTCAAGAAAAACAGCGTCAAGTGCAATATGATCCATACATCCCTGAAGTCTCTTGTCCCTGGAGCCTGGTATTTTGATAGTGGATGCTCGAAGCATATGACAGGCTCAGAAGAATTGCTTTCCAACATTGTCATATTTAAAGGTGGAAAAGTGAAGTATGGAGGAGGCGCAAATGGCCAAATTATTGGCCAAGGGACTCTCCATGATCCTGGCATTGTAACACTGGAAAATGTGCTGCTAGTAGAAGAACTTACTGCAAATTTGATCAGCATAAGTCAGTTGTGCGATGGAGGGTTCAGCGTTAAATTCAGTTGCGAAAAATGTGAAGTCTATGAGGAGAATGGATCGTGTATTCTCACCGGAAAAAAGGACTTCAGATAATTGCTACCAAATTCATAGTGATGCTTTTTGCAGGTTGTCCCAATTTAGTGATGCTGAGCTATGGCTTCAAAAGCTTGGACATGTCAACTACAAGATGATGGACAGGTTGGTCAAGGAAGAAGCTGTGAGTGGACTGCCTAAGCTCAACACCAAGATCATTCCGGTGTGCGAGGCATGCCAAAAAGGGAAACAGGTCAGGGTGCCACATCCAGTCAAACAAAGTCTCACTACATCATCCTGCTTTGAATTGCTTCAC
>BMAC01000143.1:668052-755909 GCA_014905375.1 Phtheirospermum japonicum | reverse complement strand
CTGATCACCCCGATTTGTGTAAACATATGATTGTTATGCTCATTACCAATCACGTCGAGCTACGAGTAAAAGATGCAAGACATCCGTGCTCAAAACCCAATCTTGTGACTACCCAAGCACCCTTCCGTTTACGAAAACTAGTGCGGAGCCACCATCCGCATTCAGATGATTCGTTAATATCTACATGATTCTCCCCAAGTGAATTCGACAAGCAAACAACTTTTCAAACCGTTGGATTGCTCATTACCACTCTATACGAACACTTGACGACGCGCACAGAGTAATCTTTGACAGCCCACATCAAATGTCTTTTATCTCTGAATATCATGCCTATTCTCAACACTTTTTCGTCTTTATTGTAGTAGTAGTCCGATTGAGGGACGCCAATAGAATCAATAGGAACGTCTTCGTATACGTGATCGAAAAATGGTATGTTCTTGTACAATGCCTATCCGCTCGTTTATGGGTTGTAGGGGCACGTTCATCCAAGGTAGGTTTAAAAGGATATTCATTTGGTATGCTACCCCCCAACTGAAAGAATTTTTCGTCAGTTTCATGAACATCATCATCTAGTTCATCTAAACTATTTTCAGAATCGCTTCCTTCATCTGGTCCGAAGCAATCGTCGGGGTAGTACGGGATCGCCGGTGGGGGAGGGGGATGATGCTCGCGGAATATACATTTGCATATCCACCCTTGTCTCGTAGAATTGATGCATACATGTCATATTCATTGCCAGAAGACATATTCGCCATATGTGCGCTTAATTCTAAAACCGAATAAAATTTTTTAAATAATTAACAACTAAACAAGAATCGAATAAATTCGAATTTTCACATATTAATAATTCTCACAAACCAAATAATACTCAAAGATTCACGTAATTAGGAATCTTTTCCCAAATAGATAAATTCAATATTCGTAAATAATTAACAACTAAACACAAAAGAATAAATTAACATTTTCACAAAATTAATCATTCCCTCGTTCACAAATAAAATCAATTTCATTAAATGATTTTCACATAATTAATGATTTCTCACAAAATAAATAAATTAAGATTTTTTTCACATTATTAATAATTTCATAAAATTTAATTTTTCACATAATTAAGAATTTTACACAAAATAAATCAATTGACATATTAACAAGTTTAATTATTTACATAATTAATAATTTCATCGCTAATCATTAAATTTAAATTTAACAAGCAATTAACAACTAAATTAACAAAAACATATAAATTCACAAACATATAAATTCATATTTAAATTTACTAAAAAAAAAATTCACAAATATATTCTATAAATATTGATATTTAAATTCACAAACATATAAACTCAATAATTTCATCACTAATCAATAAATTTAAATTTCACAAGCAATTAAAATCTAAAACTAACACAAACATATAAATTCACAAACATATAAATTCACATTTAAATTGACTAAAAAAAATTCACAAACATATTCTATAAATATTGACATTTACATTCACAAACATATAAACTCAGTAAAAAAAATAACTATCAATCCTACAATAAATGTATAATTTATTCCCTTAGCAACTAATTACAATTTATTAAAGTAAATTAAATAAATTACAACTTACCTTTGCTGGGAGAGAAATGGAGAGGTGCTGCTGCTTGCTCTTGCTTTGCTGGTTGTTGTGTAATGTGAAATGGTGGTGCGTGTGTTAGAGTTTCATAGACGATTTTTTTTTTCCAGAAATACCCGGGACGCCATTTCGAAAGGCGTCCCGCCGCCCGCATTATTTATTTTTTTTCATTTCATCCCCAAAAACTAATTGTTGTCACTTTAGATTTGGGACGCCCTTGGGAATGTCGTCCTGATATATTTTTTCTAGAACGGTTACATTTTATACCTTCTAAAATGTGAGCGGGATGCCATTCCCAAGGGCGTCCCGACCCAAAAAATCAACTTTTTTTTAATATATATTATTTTTTCAATTCCTAATTAAAAATACACCATCCGTCCCACAAAGATAGTCCAGTATTCCATTTTCGTATGTCCCACAAAGATAGTCCAATTACTATATTTAACATACCATTAAGTTTTCATTTCTACACGTACCCTTAATTAATATTATTGAAATACTAATTTTCTTACATGATAAATTGAAAATTGATGATTACAATGTAAAATCTTACTAGTCGAAAATAAATATATAATTCCAACACTAAATTAATAATTTAACTATATAAACTACTCATTCTTTAATCTGTGTGAAATTAACCGCAGGACTATCATTTTGAAACGAATGGAGTATATTATTTATTTAATAAAACCATCTTCCCGCCGCCTCTTTCTCACATGGATAACATGATAAACAAGAGAACATGGGCCTGGGACTGGGACTGGTAAGTGGTATCTACGTGGTTCATACCCATTTTTTGTACTCGAACCAAGGCAGAAGCGGGTCATTTTCAATGGCTCACCGCTCACGGCGTGATGCCAGCCACCACCGAAATAATCTGGGACCCACACCTAATGTGACCACCTTCTTCTATTTGCAACTTCATTGGGCCCACAATCCTGCGGTACACCAATCACCAACCTTTTCACAACTCACTCTTACGCAAATTCGCTTACTTTATGCACTAATTAATAATTTTTTTAAATTCATTTTAGTAACTTTCTCTGTTCCATAATTAATATCACTTTTTTTTTTCTAAATTATAATATACTCTTATATTTTAATATATATTGACTTTATTTAATAAACATTGATATCAACCATTAATGAGTTACTAATCTTAAAGAGAAGAATATAATTTAAAATTAAAAAATATTAATATTCAATTATACTACTCCCTCCGTTTCTAAGTCGTTTTAGAGTAAAATTCTTGTTTCACAATATAAGTCGTTTTGCTTTTTTCACACAAATTTAGGAGAATAGAGAGAAAGAAAAAGGTAAAAAGTGAATTGAGAATTGAGATATTTAAGGGGAGAGATAAAGAAAAAAGTAAAAAGTGAATTGAGAATAAGAGTGAAAACTGTTTATTAATTTGGGAGGGGAAAGAATACTGTATATCATTTGATCAGGCGTATTTAGTTAAGATAATGTGCAACTAGAAGAGAGAGGTTGTTCAAATATAATATTTCTAAATATATTTGCAGCTTTTAAATATATCTATTATATTTCATTCATAATCACAACAAATTGAGTATCCATAATATTTCGATGCATGATTTTTACTTTCTTGGAAAAAAATTTGTTGCGCTCTGTATGTCGTATTTATATTTTATATTTTCAAGAATACTTTTTTAATAATTAAAAATAAATTATTTTATTACTTTTACCACTATTTTTATTAATTCTCATTTTTAATTATTTTAAATAAAATAATATTATGATTATATGATATTTATAATTTTAATATTATTTATTTTTTTTAATTTTTGTAAAATAGCCATTGCAGGGGTGTAAAGTATCTGCTTCAATATAGGAAAAATTTTGACGGTTGAAACTTTGGCCGAAGCATTGAATATTATGGCAATCATTGTCAACTGTCATATGGAGCTTTTAATCATTCTTCAATCTTTACTGCACTTTACAATTAAATTAACTGTGAGCGGAGGGCTTTTGGGTCATTTAGCTCCATACTCTTTATGATAATCAATCTAGAGATAATAATAGAGTATTTGTCTAATCTCCTCTGTCTCCAGCAGGGTATATAGCCAGTCTGCCCACTTTTTCTCGTTTTTGCTTCTCTCTCTCTCAAACTCGGCATCTTTTTCATCTGACTTTGAACTTTTATTGAGCTTTGTTCTCTTATTTCTTTTCTGCTGATTCATGCGATTTCATTTTCGAGCAACTGATAAATGTCCTGAAGTTTGCAATTTTGGTCTTCAAGTGCCGATTTCAGGTAATTGTTTTTCTGGGTTTGATTTTTAACTTCTTTTTGTTTGAACTATGATGAGTTTTCTATTTTCTGGAAGTTTTGTTTTTCTTGAGCTGGATTTTCTATGGATCTGATTAACTCAACTCCTTTTACTGTAAAAATGTTCGTTCTTTTTGCCTAGCTGTTTAATCGGACTTGGTTCCTGGTTGTTACCTTTTTTAGATCTATTATCAGCTCCTACTTATGTCATTGAACTTTAATATCTGTGAATTATGATCGCATAAGCTCTAAGTTGTGCATTGCTCTGTCAGATGTAATAATCATTTTTCATTTACCATTAGGTTATTAAGCATTTTTGAGATTTCTGAGATATTGTATACATTCAGAAAATTCATATTTTTTAATTTCAATTTCCAGAATTTCAATTGCTTTTTTCCTGGGCTTTCTCTCTCTACAATCCATGAAGTATACCAATAGAGTTCGTCTCTTACCGGCTCTCAGCTTCCTGTTGGTGGTATTTGGGGTTAATTTAACTTCAGCAGCTAATTACACACCAACAGATCAGATTTTCCTGAACTGTGGTGGGCCCCCCGATTCAACCGACCCCGATGGCCGAAAATGGACATCAGACATCGGTTCCAAGTTCGCAGTCTCGGCCACCAGGTCGACAACCGCGACAGCAGCCATCCAGAAACCATCTGTCCCCGAAGTCCCTTACATGACAGCCCGGATTTTCCAATCCGAATTCACCTACAGTTTCCCAGTAGCACCAGGCCGCAAGTTCATCCGCCTGTACTTCTATCCGGAATCATACAACAATCTAAACGCCACGAACGCCATCTTTGCAGTCACTTCCGGAACATTCACACTCATGCGGAACTTCAGTGCGGCCCTAACAACCAGCGCTCTCAACTATGATTACATAACCAAGGAGTTCTCGATTAACGTCCCGTCCGAAGTCTTAAACATCACTTTCACCCCGTCACCGAACGCGACCGGCTCATACGCGTTCGTGAACGGGATCGAGATCGTCTCGCACCCCGACATCTACAGCAGCACGGACGGGTCCGTGCACGTCGTCGGCCAGTCCACGGGGTTCACGATCGACAACGGCACGGCCCTCGAGAACGCCTACCGCCTGAACGTGGGCGGGAACGACATTTCGCCCTCCGGCGACACGGGCCTCTTCCGGTCGTGGCGGGACGACACGAATTACATCTTCAGCGCGGCAATCGGGGTCACGTTGGGAGCCGATTCAAACGTGACCATCGCGTACCCTCCGGGATCGCCAAGCTACATTGCCCCGATCGACGTGTACAGCACTCAGAGGGCGATGGGCCCGAACGCGTCGGTGAACGTGAACTACAATCTGACGTGGGTCTTCGACATTGACTCGGGCTTCTCTTACCTCGTGAGGCTCCACTTCTGCGAGATAACGACCGTTATCACTAAAGTAAACCAGAGAGTGTTTAGTATCTTCCTGAATAATCAGACTGCGGAGAAAAACGCGGATGTGATTGCTTGGGAAGGAGGCGATGGAAAGAACGGAGTTCCCGTTCACATGGATTACATCGTATTTGTTCCAAACGGGCCACCCCGGCAATTACTTTGGCTCGAGCTGCATCCTAACACCGACTCAAAATCGATGTACTATGATTCTATCTTGAACGGATTGGAAATATTTAAAATAAGTGATCCTAGAGGAAATCTTGCTGGCCCGAACCCGGACCCACTCCCGCAGACGTCAATCGGCGATTCGCCTGATAACCCGTCTTCACAGTCCGGTAATAATCGGGCGGGTGCTATTGGAGGGGGGGTCGGGGGTGGGGTCGCCGCGCTTCTTCTCCTCGGTCTGTGCGTCTGTTTGATTTCCCGGCGAAATAGGCAGAAAAAGGACTCCACCACCAGCGACGGCTGGCTACCTCTGTCCTTGTACGGGAATTCGCACTCATCGGGTTCCAACAAGACGAACACCACCGGAAGCTACGCCTCCTCACTCCCGGCGAACCTCTGCCGCCACTTCTCGATCGCCGAGATAAAGTCCGCCACTAACAACTTCGACGAGGCACTCCTCCTCGGGGTCGGGGGCTTCGGAAAAGTCTACCGCGGAGAGATCGACAGCGGGACGAAGGTGGCGATCAAGCGCGCGAACCCATCCTCCGAGCAAGGCATGCACGAGTTCCAAACCGAGATCGAGATGCTTTCCAAACTTCGCCACCGTCACTTGGTCTCTCTCATCGGGTATTGCGAAGAGAACTGCGAAATGATCCTCGTTTACGATTACATGGCTTTCGGGACCCTCCGTGAGCATCTGTACAAGACCCAAAAGCCCCCCTTGCCTTGGAAGCAGAGGCTTGAGATCTGCATAGGCGCAGCCCGTGGTTTGCATTATCTCCACACCGGGGCGAAGCACACTATAATCCACCGTGACGTCAAGACAACCAATATCCTCCTCGACGAGAAGTGGGTGGCAAAGGTTTCGGATTTCGGGCTGTCGAAAACGGGCCCGGAGCTCAACCACACTCACGTCAGCACCGTAGTGAAGGGTAGTTTTGGGTATTTGGACCCCGAGTATTTCAGACGGCAGCAGCTGACGGAAAAATCCGATGTCTACTCGTATGGTGTCGTGCTTTTCGAGATCATATGTGCCCGGCCCGCATTGAACCCGACGCTCCCCAAGGAACAAGTTAGTTTGGCCGAGTGGGCCCAGCACTGTCACAGTAAGGGCATWCTCGACCAGATGGTCGATCCTTATCTGAAGGGCAAGATTGCGCCGGAGTGCTTTAAGAAATTTGCTGAGACGGCGGTTAAGTGCGTGTGTGATGTTGGGACGGATAGGCCTTCGATGGGCGATGTGCTTTGGAACCTCGAGTTTGCTTTGCAGCTTCAGGAGAGTGCGGAGGAAAGTGGACAGGGTCTTGGAGAGATGGACAGTGAATCGTTTGAGATTACGTGTAAGGGGAAGAAAGATCTTGATACGTCCTCGGGTTTTGATGGTAACATGACGGATTCGAAGAGCAGTGGGTTGTCGATGAGCATTGGTGGACGTAGCCTTGCTAGTGAGGACTCGGATGGGTTGACTCCGAGTGCCGTCTTTTCTCAGATAATGAATCCGAAAGGGCGGTGATATGATATTCGATGATGATGAGGCATTGTGATGTTATTACTATTAAACACGGAAAGCGATTTCCTTTTTTTTTATTTTTTTTTATTTTTTGGTGTTGTAACTTATTCTTTTTTACTCGAGTATTTTGTCCTTTTAATTTGTTTTGCTTAAACATCCTACAAGTTGTGTCTATACCCAAGATGTATGGAAATGATTTCCATTTTGTTTATCTGATTAGTAATGATATATACGTTTCAAATTCTGATCTGTTGGTATGAGTACACAAATACGCCTATGAAAAGAATAGCTTAAATTGGCATTGTTAGAAGATGAGGGTAGGGTTGACAGTGAGATGTCCGAAAGTAGACGAGAAATTATATTGTTGAGTGGATGGTTTTATGGTTCCTTTCAATGACATTTTTATTTTTTTATATACAGACGTGCGTGAGTGAATGAGCAAAGAGATTGAGTAATTAAAATGTGAAAATGATGGATTGGGCTGCTAGGCGGGTTGTATCCTCCTCTTATTCCTGTGTGTTATCACATTCAGTTCAGATAATAAAATAAACGGATTTTTTTTTATTTTTTTGTCTTTTTTAAATTTCTTGGACCTCTTCTTGAGAATGACATGTGTGCATGCCTCATCGTTGAGACTCGACCGACGTGTTGAATTCTTCATATAGCACATAGTCACAGCAATGAATAATGGGTTGTCAACAAGTTAGAAAGAGATGAAAATGCTCGCTTTTAAAATTTAAGAAAATAAAGAGTTTTCATGTGGGAATTGACTTTGAAGACAAATAACTAGACATTCTACAACAGAATTTAGGAATCTCATAATGAATGACATTCCCACAAAGTCAAGCAGCTGCTGCACATGGTAGTGAATATTCGCACGCATTTTTTCTACAGGAGAGGTATTTTCAAACATGTGTTTCAAAATCAGAGCTTTTTACCTCAAGCAACAAAATTTCAAAAGTAAGAATAGTGTACAGCTGGTAAGAACAGAATCGATGGTCCGCAATCAACGCCAACTTATGTCATCATAAAAGCCACTTTTGATGATAAATCGGGTTATAGGTGGATAAACATAAATACTTATGCAGATAAGTATGAATTTCAAAAAATAACCAAAACCATTTTAGTATCTGAAGCATACATCAAGCAATTCTCGAGCTTCGTGCAAGGTTTTCGAAACACAAACATCCACACACCAACCCCTCTAATTTACAATTGTACATCCACAGACACACACAAAGTAAACAAGCAAACAAACGGGAAGATCCACTTATGTCGTCTGGTAGTAATCACAATCACAGTTTCAACACCATAACACTATGTTTGGCACGAGGCCTCTGAATCTAGAATGGCAATCATCTTCTTTTGCAGTTCTGGCTTGTTGGCACCCACAAGTTTGTCAAATTGCTCCCCGTTTTTAAGGAAGAAGAAGGTTGGAGTTGCTTTGATATCCCATGACGTACTAAATTCCTGCAATAAAGAACAAAACTCATGTATATGCCACTGCTAGTGGAAGAGCGTAGAATACGAGTTATTGGCAATATCAGATTCCAAAGGGAGAATAACATCTTACGGTGAGTTCGTCGACATCGACGGCCAAAAACATTATTGAAGGATGTTTCTCAGAGAGCTCAACATAGAAAGGTGCAATCATTCTACAAGGGCCACACCATGTAGCGCTGAAATTGGCAACCACCTGTCACACAACACGAAAAAGACATGCTCAGGCCACAGTAAAAGCTTCCATCCAATATCTTTATACCAAACATACCCAATCAAGAATATGAAATGAAAATTGTACCCAACCCTAACCCTCGCCGAGGAAAAATGTAAAATAAACACGCAAAAACCAAAAGAAACAAATAAACAAAGTTAGAAAGTAAGAAGCTAAGCCCCATTTTTCTTCCACCCCATTATAATTGTCATAATAGCTTGACTTGGGCTAGAGTTTTGAAAGATGTGAATATCATCACACTTGTATGTGCTTTAAAGTAGTGAATCCAAAGTGAGGATGAGATTATAGATCTGGTCCTCTTAAGGGGATAAAAGTCCATACTGAAAAATGGGTCCATCATGGTTTAGGACTGCCCAAAAAGGAAAAATAAACAAATAAGCAGCAATAAATATGAGATAGAGGGAGTGTGATTTATCCATAAGCAATGTAACTAATAAGACTCGGATGACTTAAGCTTCAACCGCCAAAGTCATCTTCAAGAATACATCTCTTACTGTCACAAGTGCACTTAATTATCACATTCATACTAAAAACTGCTAACATTTTGTTTCTTGATTAAGCCTCGCTTTCTAAAAGTAGCGATTATGAAATGAATGCTTACAATTTTGCCATCCCTTTGTGCTTCTGCCAACTTTTGATCCCAACTTTCTTTTGTTGTGATGAGTTGGACATTGCCACCAGCTAATTCAACATTATGATCAGAATCATCCCCATCTTTCTTAGACTGCATAATAGTGTCAGGGGACAACAACAAAATAATAAATAAATATCCAAATTGAACAAATAACCAAATACAACAACTAAACTTGACAACACCTGCGTACCTTAGCTAAGCAATTCCCCATTTTATGGCTTAGAGAGACTCAATGCACAACCCTTTTGTCTCTAGAATCTGTACCCTAGTCGGCGAGAAACAGAGTTTAAAGATTAAATTAATAACAATATAGTGATTATTTGCTACAGATTCATCTAAATTAACACGCACCGCAAATTAAGAGTATGACAACAGGACAGTGCCAAGCCAAAGACACATCAATGGGTCTGAAATCCCCTAATTAAACAATTGATTATCCGACAAACACAATTTATACCTGCGAGCAATATATGATTCCCTGAAAGCACAAAAGAGCGAGAAAGATCAAAAATAGGTTAAAAGGTGAAAAAAGAAAGGTAAGTTAGATTCGGGAAATCGGAAGGTCAAGAAAGGCGGAATAATAAAATCCTGGACCTCACCGACGGCTCAGGGAAAAGAAGAAGAAGAAGATTCAACCTCTGGCCACGATATCAGAAATTCTAGAATAATTACGTAGCTTTAATAATTATCAACTGCGGTAATTCAGACAACAGCTCAAATAGGGAAGAATGGTAGGGATAGGTATAGTATAGACCAGCCAACTAACCCCCTAGCCCACACCCCATTTCCTGTGATAACAATAACAACTTGACTGCGATTTCCAAAAAAATAAAAATAAATGGCTACATGAGGGATATAATTATTTCCTATAATAACTTAAGGGAAAAAAATAACTTCCCAAAACTTGGAATTTAAAATTACTTAATTTTTTTCTTCCTTAACTATCTATTTTTCTGGGTTGTCTCCTAAAATACTTTTTCTATCGAGTGATATTTTGAATGTTGTATTTTTATGTTTTTAAATTGTCTCATCAGATCTGTTTTCGTTAAAAACAAATTACAGCAAAAATAAGCACGAGAATTTGCACCAAGTTTGTGAAGAAAATTTTATCTTTTCAAATTACTACCAAATTCTCATCTCAATCTTACTACAAAAGACAATAAAATAGCGAAAGAATTTACTGATTTCCTTGATAAATAATATATATTATTAATATTACTTTTAATATATATAATATAATTTTTAAATGCATATAATATAATTATAATAGAGTTTTAAATAATAATAACATATAATTAATATATAATTATTATAAATAATAATCTATAATTTTACCCTGGACAAAGTTATGAAGCCGTGAGATTATTTGTTTTTATTCCTTATATTTATTAGATGTATCAATTAAAATTATAAGTATATTTATAACAAATTATATTGATTATATATAATTATTTGAAATTGTATTATAATTACTACATGTATTGAAATTAAAAAATGTATATTAAAAGTAAATTTATATTCAATAAAAACTAAGAAATGAGAAGAAGAATTAAAAAAAGTTATATTATATAAGTATATATTTTATTATTATTTAAAAGTGCATTATAATTATAATATATGTATTAATTCTTGTATTTTATTATATATAGTAAAAATAATATTAGTAATATCGTGTTCATCTCCAATGTAATTTTTGGCCAAAACCTGGCATGAGGAGGTAATTAAAAAAAAGACTTGGGCCGTCAACTTGATACTAAAATTACTTTAGAAGGTAAAGTTAAAAAACGAAATAGTTGAGGTGGCAATTTTTTAATTTTTTTTTTAAAGAAAGTATAATTGAAAAGATGTTTTTCGAGAAAGTTGAGTATGATTTTTTTCCCCCTAACTTTAATTTAAAAGGAATTTGAAATATTCCACGAAGAAGAAATAGCTTATTTAAAATCCTTCGTAAAACGTCTCATCCAAATTAACTCATTGAATTTATTTGTATTAGGAAAATGAAATGCATAAGTTTCAAATTAATGTATTTGAAAAGTCACATTTACAATAACAAAAATATCCGTACAGAGCGTATTAAATGACTACCTTTAGTACAACATTTAATTAGCCGTTCCACAGGGGTAAATAACTGTAAGAACGCAATTTGTGCACGTTCAGTTTTTCTCTTTTACTAATCCTTTTTTACTCTCAACTCAATCTTCAATAGCAGAAAGGAGATTAGGACTAGCAAACCGTGTAGCCGTGTAGGACGCGTAGTGCTTTTGAACTTTGACCAAATCCGCATGATATAAATGTCCTACACTTAATCAGTAAGAAAACATAACCCACCTGAAACTCAGTCCAGTCATGGCCCACCGCAATAGTACAAAAGCACACTTCATTACAGTAAGACGCAAAAGCAATAAGTATGAGAAATATCTAGAGACAAGCCAAGCCAACCCAAGCCAAGCCAACCCAACCCAACCGCCCAAGTTCAACAAGTCAACAACTAATACACCCTTGACTTGAGCCAAACCAATGTGCCATATTTTGTTAAAAATAAAAATAAAAAATCTGCCAACCAAACCATCTAGTTGACTCATTTTCGGGTTGCCTTACCATTCTTAATAAACTTACACTGAATATGGTATGGTACCAATACAACATTTAAATACCAAAACAAAACAAACCGAAAAAATACGAGGGTGAAAAAAAAAAAAGGGCATGGCTCAGATATAACAACTGGTTTAGCCACCGTAGAAAGGCCAAAGTTCTTAAATCTGAAACACAGGCAAACCATAGTTCACACAACATATGCTATAGCAAACAGAGCCTCGGTTCAATCTCACAATTAGTACCATGCCCAAAAGACCAACAACTTAAAACAGGAATATTCATGAAATGCTAGATTATACAATACCACTCTTAATTTAAGGATAGCAAGAGAGCCTGTCGCCATCATCCCATGGCATATTTTTGTGTCCAGCTGCGAGCAGTCGACTCATACTTGGCCTTGTCAGTCTTGTACATGTGGGCTATCTCAGGTACAAGCGGATCGTCGGGATTCGGATCAGTCAGTAACGAACAAATTGAAAGCAGCACCTGGTGGACACAAACATGATTACTAATACTACATCAAGACTCGCAAGGATGGTAATTCGCTCAAGGCTACATGACAAAATAACATTTTAACATCCATATAACAATATTTCCTCAATGTAAATTGAAGTCCACAACTTGTAGATTATCACAGTTGCTACTGAATACTCCAAGCATCAGGCATCAAGAACTAGAAAAGGGGAGGCTTAGTTATAAAAAAAATAAAAGCATTATACCTTCGAGATGGTCAGTGCCGGGCTCCATTGTTCTTTGAGAATATCAAGACATATGCTTCCATTACTATTGATATTTGGGTGGAAAACCTTGGTCTTGAAAGCAACCTAGAAATTAGACAATATAAGATTCTCAAGATTGACCGAATAAACCAGAATTTCGATTAACAAATAAAAATCATCAAGATCGCATGCTTATTATTCTAGATGTATATCAGAGATATCCAAACAAGCTAAAGCTAGAATCTAATATAACAGCATTAATAGCACATAACAAAACACAATCGCTTTTAGTATGCTACGTGCAAGAGACACTTGTATACAATATCATGTGCATGTACAAAGTTTGGTATTATATTATTAAAGAATGTTAACAATCACTTGCTACCAGACAGTTAATAAGTACAACCCTCAGTTTATGCAACTATTATTTACACAAAATAAACTTTGAAGGGCAACATTCACAAACTAACAAAGGGTTGACAGACAACCTTGGGGGGCTTGAATGGATAATCAGGAGGGAAGTGGATTGTCACGAGGAATACACCTCCAGAGTACGGGCTGTCTGTGGGCCCCATGATGGTTGCTTGCCAGTGAAACATATCTTCAGCCACGGGCCCTGTAGCAAGTACAATCCATCCTTGTGAAATCACATATTAAACAGCAAACAAACTTTGCATTCTAATAGAAGAACATAACACCCCAAGACAAAACAAAACAGTCATATGTAGAGGCGGATCTATAAATTACAGGGGGTATGGCGGTATGCACTTGCATACCCAAATTTTGTCCAAGAAAACAGTGTACTTATATATTAGAATATTAATATTTTATTGTGTATTATATTGTTCTTAGTGGTTTGAATTGCTGAAGGGTCAGTTTGGACGGACTAGAATTTATTGGGATTCTGGTATTCAAAATTATGAATAGTAAAAATCCTTGTTTGTTTGTTGTAGGATCTAAAATCCTTTACTTTTTATATAGATATCAAATCATATATGAAAAGTGAATGATGTTATATTATTATATTGTATGTAGAAGTCAAATCATGCCAAAAAAACGGATGGTGTTGTATTATAATATCGTATTTAGTAGCATTTAATCATTAGGAGTGTGTGTGAATAGAATAATATAAGATAGGGGTTAGGTTTAAGAAGTCGTTGGTTGGGTACTGAAAACCCGAGTCATAAAAAAGAAAGGATTGAGATTCAAATCCTAATCCTGGTATTCAGAAGCCTAGCGCAAACATGGACTTCTTTTCTAAACCAATGTTCACTCTCTCCTAAATTTAATCTCTTGATCAAAAATTTAAAAAGGCAAGAATTGTAAATAAAAAAAAATGATGAAGATTGTTATTATTTGTAATCTCCATTTGATATTATATATTTTTTAAATTCCAAAAAAAAAAAATTACAGATTAGCTTTACAAGTTTTTCTTTTTTTCATTTAAAGTTTATAGTCAATTTTCATTGTAAGATTGGATTTTGTTTTAGAAATTCTTCTTCTTATAATTGTGCATACCCAATTAACTTTCTGGATCTGCCATTGGTCATAAGCACATAAAATTTGTAGAGATATAGAGCGAATAAGTTAATATTGGATAAACATATAAGATTGCTAAATATATTCACCAACATATGCCATTGTCATCATAATTTACTGACCAGTGCCATTGGAGCGGCAGTCTAACAAAAACCATGAACCTCTCTACTCATAGTAAGCAATCAATTATCAAACACTCCGAAGCATGTACGGGATATAATCAGTTCAATTTAGCGAATAAATAAATATTGCGATATGTACCAGCACTGCAAGAAGTGGGAGGGTCCTTCTGCAGATCCTTAAGTTCCTTCAGGATACGCTTTGAAGCCATCAGTCGATAAAGTTTTCTCCAATACAATACACCTAAACGAGAAAAATGAATGGAATTAAAATTAAAAAAACAAAAACCGACATAGGTTCCGATAAGTAATATGAGAACAGTACATATATATGTCTAAATAGAAGTAGAAAAACGAATACCCGAAGAAGTAAACTACTCACTAAGCTGATAAGATAGACGAAAAAGAGCAGATCGCTGATCGATAGGGCGGAAATTGAGTAAGTTATAGCGGAAGAGAAGGTCAACGACCCAAACCCTCTCGATATGGCTTTCGCTCTTCTCCTACTCTTCTCGCTCGATTTTACGCTTGAAATTGATCGATTGGCTCTCTGCGCCATCCCTAATAATATAGAGAGATGACCATTTTGTGTTTTCTCGTTTATGCCCTTGGATCTTTTTTGATAGTCCTTGTGTATCCTTTGAATAGAGATGTCCAAATGATTTGTTTGCCCTCGGTACGACATTTACCAGAGTGATATTTCAAATACTATGTACTAGCGTAATACCCGTGTTGACACACATGTATATGTATATAACATTTATCGGAGTGATATTTCAAATACTCTATACTAGTGTAATACTCGTATTAACACACGGGTATATGTATATAACATGTATATATATACATATATTACAATATTGAGTTTATTAAAAATACATAAGTTTTAAGAACGAAAAAATAATAATAAACAAAAATATATTATTTAATTTATCCATCGTAATTTTTTTTTATTTATAAAATAACTTATTAACTCTATTTACATATCTATCGTCTTTGTCATAATAAAGTGTTTTCAATCATTTTCTACTTTTACTCTTGACATTGAAGTATAAAGCTGATAATTTCTAAAAATTGGAGATATAGACGAAATTGAGTATTTATCTATTGTACTTGGATAATGTTAATGTAATAAAATATAATTTTAATAATACACCAAATAATATTTCAAAAAGATAAATATTTTATTGTGAAAAATAAAAACAAATAGAGAACTATATAGCATTTTTTCTAAAACTATAAGATATTAATAAAAAATAAGGATGGGGATATGTTAGATTTGATAAAAATATACATCGAATTTTACTCAAAATAAAATCATATTTTGCAAATAATAAAGAAAATTCGACATATTTGAAATAAGTTAAAAAAGAACAAAGTTGAAAACATAGAGCATCTCGTATCATATCAAAATACAATTTGAGATCCATTGAAATAATCCCAAAAACCTCAAAATATTATGCATTTTCATCTTATAAATAATATTAATAAATCAAATAATATATGCTCCGCCTTCAAAATTATGTAGCTAATCTGTGAAACAAGAAATTGGTGCGTGATATGAATTTAAATAAGCACTATAATCTGGTGGAAAGTATAATGGGGACAAATACTGGATGAAATTTTTAAAAAATCGAATTACGTACCATCATGAATTGTAAAAATAAAGATCAATTTTATTTGAACAATTAATTGAAGTTTACGGAATAAACTATAAATTACACACAACAATCGTGCATTTTCAAAATTTTAGAAAATCTCGTCAAAATAAAAAACCACATGCAAAGAATAACTTATATAAAAAAGAATCGTAAGTTTATTTCATTTATAATTCATGACTAAAAAATAAAATACAAATAATGAGGAAGAGTACAACTTGCCTCTGCGAAAGGTTGAACAATCATTACAACTCATTTTCGATAGCTTATAAAACTCCACTTGACATCACAGTTTAATCATACACACAAATCGATCATGAATTAAGAATTATAATTAGAAATCAAAACCAGAGTTTATATGTCAAATCTGGGACATTTAAGAATAAACAAGATAGATAGATAGATATTAGTATAGGTAAAAACCAGTGTTTTAAAACGCGTATCACGCAAAGCGCGTTGCTTTTTGATCCCAACATCAAGTGTAAATAGCATTCTGTATTGCGTGAGCTATTTAAACACGTTATTTTAATATTAAAAATAATTTTATATATTTTGTGAATTATTTTTAATATAAAATAATTATTTTTTTCTCGAAATATAACTTAATATGTAATCTCAACAAATAAAGTATAAAGATATAGTCAAAATTTACAATTTATAAAATTCAATAGAAAATAAAAATTAATATAGAACTTTATGATAATATGTAATAAAATGTTAAAATTTTGTAATAATATCTAGAAACAAGTTGACAAACTAATCAGTATCGTTAGATCAAATAATATAAATAAAAAAAAGTATCAAAGAATTAGTTAATAGATAGATAGTTTCTATTTATATAGAAAATAAAAAAAAAATTCTATTTATATGGGAACATCGATCAGGTCAATAAAAGAATATAAATCAAAGAATTAGTGTAAAAAATTACTTAAATACACGTATAGTATTGGATGTGCATGGTGGGTAAGTTTAAATTTTAAATAAATAAAATTGTAAATCAAAAAACTGGTGTAAAAGATTACTTAAACACACTTATAATATTGGATGTGCATGGGTGGATAAGTTTAAATAAATAAAATTTGTGATACAAAACAATAGGAGAGAAATTGAGAGACGTCAAAGAAAATAGAAGAGAGAAAATGAGAGACAGCTAGAAAATAAGACGGAGTGGGAAATAGAAGAAAAAAATAATAAATATCATAAATATATAGAAAATAGGTGTGGATATAGATAGCGTATGAAAAATAAAATAAAAAAAGAAAACACTTAAACACACTATAAGTAAAAATAAAATATCATCGATATATATAGGAAATATAAAATATCATTGATATATAGGAAATAGGTGTGGACAGAGATAGAAAGAAAAAAAAAAAGACTTAAACATACATATAATATTGGATAATCACTTGAACACATTAATGAAAGTAAATATATAATATTGGATAATCATTTGAACACATTAATGAAAGTAAATATTTTGCGCAAGAAAGAGAAAAGAACGATAGGCGGATACAAATAAGATGAAAGGAAATTGAAATATATAAATATATATATATATATATATATATATATAGGTTCAAATACAACCCACGTCAATAGATGAGAACCTAGGGACCAATACAAGCCGTAAATCTAATAAAATGTGTGGACCAGATTTTTTCTATTTTTTAAATTCATTAAATTATATTTATGGAAGGAAAAAGGCTTTTAAGTAAATGCCAACAAAATAAAAATTAGCCCTAATCCTTCATTTCATTTGGCCCGTATCCCCCAAACCCCCCGTCTCTCCCCCCCAAACCCTATCTTCCCCAAATCCGGATCAGCCCGTCGCCACCAAGCCAGCCGCCGCGTCGGCAATCCTCCACCAAGCCAGCCACCGCGTACGCCCTGGTCCTCACCCTAAGAGACACGGAGAGCACGTCGCCGGGGATCATCGCCACCGCGTCGGCAATCCTCGGCCCGCTGGGGGTGCTGGCCCACGCTTTTGCGCCGGAGAACGGGAACCTCCACCTGGACACAGCGGAGAGGTAGGCTCCACCTGAACGAGAACCTCCACCTGGACGCGTCGGAGAGGTGCTGGCCCACGTACTGGGGGAGATGACGAACTGGGTCGGAATCGCCCGATTCTAGCGCAATCACCGGCGGTGAAACCACCCCCCATCCCCGATTTCCACTGCTCCCTTCTCACTCGAGCAGTGCTTTTGACTTCGGGAAGAAATTGGCAGCGGTCTTTGCACTGACTCTGGTTCGCCCCTTTTGATTTCGGGCCGTGAACACGGGGACAAATGGTGGTGGTGGTGTCGGTAGTTAGGGGCGGCGACTCGGCTGCGTGGGGTTTGTAGGTGGCGATTGGAGCCGGCCTTGGTGGTGTTGGCGACTGGAACCGGGCCGTGGTGGTGTTGGTGACTGGAGTCGCCTTGGTGGTGTTGGCGATGTTGCTGATTGGGGTGTTGCCGATTTGGGCGATGTTGCTAATTTGGGGTTTGGGTTATTCGGGCCTGAAAAACGCTTGGGATTTGGGGTTATTTCGGGTTTCGTGTTTCGGTTGTGGGGTGCGCCTGGTGGTGGGTTGGGACGGACGGGTTTGGTTGTGGTTTCGGACGGTGGTGGTGGCGACGGTGACGCCCGGTGCTTTGGGGAGAAATTGGCAGGGGCACGGTAGCGACCGGTGGTTGTTTGGATTGTCGGTGGTGGTGAAGTTGACGATGGTTGTGGCTTTTTTGGAGTGCCCGGGATTGGTTGAGTTTGGTTCGTCGGACGGCGACTTGGATTTGGACGGCGGTGATGTTGAAAAATAAAAAGCAGTGGTAGTGTAGTAAAAAAAGCGCCGCAACAATATTAAGAAAGCACCCCAAAAAACTAGCACTGCCAACATAAAAAAAAAAGCACTGCTCAGACTTGTGTAGTGCTATAAATAGTGATATACAATGCTTTTAATATTTAGATTTTTAAATTTAATTATATTTATTTATTTCTAGTTTTTAAATATGCAATATGTATCTTAAATCGTAGATCTTGAGAATGTGATTAATTTGATATATATTTCATTAAAAATGAATAGAAATTAAAAAAGTTATGGTTCGTTGAAAATTTGAATTTTATTATAAATTTTTGAATTTGCAGTTATATATCCGTTGTGCTTTTTAAAAAGCAATTTAGTGCTCTTCATAAACGTCGTTATATGTCCAAAATACCTTTTTTAATTATTTAATGGTTTTTTTTTAATTATCAACATGCTGACATGTCATAATCTCAACCATCAAGATTATCCAATCTAATAGTCAAGATTAGTCCCTAGGTTCGCATATAATGACATGGTTCCATTTGAACCCAAACCTATATATATATATATACACACACACACACACACACACACACACACCACGAGCTTGTAGCTCAAGTGGTATCACTAACCCTTTATAAGGGTGTTGACAAGGGTTCGAACCCTAAACCTCTCAAGTTATTTGAGATTTATCTTCTACTTTAGTGATCATAAGAAAAATAAAAAATAAAAAAGACGTAGAGAGACAAAGAAAAAGAAAGAAAATGGAAGCGATCATTCTATTGTACTCTGAAGTAATAAGAAAGAAAAATAAAAAATAAAAAAGACAGAGAGAGACAAAGAAAAAAAAAATCACACAATGCTCCGTTTGTTCAAAATTTAAAATTAAATAATTAACTAACGATTTCTACACATAATCAATACCTTTTACTATCCTACGAGGTTTCTTTTGTTTTTGTTGATAGGACGGAATTTGAGGGAATATCCTCTTTAATCATGTGTTTGATTTCATGTGTTAAAGCGAAGAATTAAAACGATGTTTTGTTCATAATCCTTGATGTGGAGGATAAAGTCACCCCACCCTTGGTCTCAGGCAAGGTTCAAAAAGGCGTGAGGCGTGGCAAGGAGACAATGCCAAGCCTCAAGCCTTGAAAGAGTAGGCGTGCCTAGGCGAAGTCTAGGCGTAAAAAGGCATTTTCAAATATTTTTATTATTTTATTTATTATATTGTTATAATAAGTAAGAAAAAAATATATGTTTAACAAACTTGTCTATATATTTTCCAATATAGTTAGCAAAATATTAATCATCTATACAAAATCAATGTACTAATCACGGTGTCATGTTAGATGATCATACTTTTCAAATCATAAATTATACTTTTAATGTATAAAATCATACTTTTCAAAACAACTATTCACATTTTTTTGAAAAGTATGAATTTCATAATAAAAACATGACGTTTTACTATAAAAGTATGATCGTCTTCATAAGACGTTTCTAGACGAATAGCTTTAGGATCTTTTGTGGCTTGACCTTCCGGCACTGGGCAGGCGTTAGCCTTCCTTTAACCCTTTGAGCGAAAGGCGGCAAAAAAAAGGAAGGAAGATCCATGGGCTGACCCCATCATCTCCACCCCGTTGGAACTACGAGATCACCCCAAGGGCGCCTTCGGAACCCAGGGATCGCGGACCGGATATAGAACGCTGTTCAATAAGTGGAACGATTAGTTGTCCGTTCTCAGGTTGGGCAGTAAGGCTCGGACCTTTCTTGAGACTTACACCTGTTTCTTACAATAATTTTTGCGAAATATTAATTATTTGATCCTTTTTTTGTGTCATTATAGATTTTTTAATATTTAGCTAAATTTTTTTAAAAAAAAATCAGGTTACTCATCTAAAAGGCATGCGTCTTTTCACGCCTAGGCGATCAAAAAAATAAGTTGACCGCCTTTTTCCATGCCTAGGCACTAGGCGAGGCATTTTTCCCGCGCCTCACGCCTAGGCGCGCCTAGGCCCCGCCTTTTAGAACATTGGTCTCAGGATAATAGAATCCAACTTTGTCCCAAATGACTTGATTGCCACTATAAAATGTCATGGTTTTCCCACTTTGTCCTCCATTAACCATATAATTACAAATAGTGGACTATAAATTAGCACCCACATACCACAAACCCTAATGTGTTGCTGGTAGAGTATAGAAGGTAAGAAATATTCATGATGCAAGAGAAAAAATTATCGCTTCTTCTCCAAATCACATCTAATTGTAAAAAGTTTCGTTATGTTTTCGATGTATTAACATCTCATTACTTTTTATTCTAATTTTCAACTTCTCCAAATCGCATATGATTGTAAAAAAATATGGACGAGCATAAGTTTAGATTTCTTAATTTTTGAAGGAAAAAAATTATGACTGACCGCTTTGTACAATGAGTTTCTTTAAAAAAAAATTGATTGATTAAATATTAACACCTCCAAACGGATGTCGTGTTTTTTCAATTGTCTATACCCACACAAATAATTTATGTTTTGAATTATTTCCACATCCCACCCTATGATAATTACATAATTTTCTATTTGTGCACATTTGGGATACCCAACTTTTCTGAAGCGACTCCCCTGACATTTACAAGTGTAGCAGATTTCACAACTCAGGTGAAAGCAAACGCGGCTCTCCACACAAGAAATCACAAGTGAATGAACTAATAATTCATGTATAGTAATGGATATAATCAAATTGTGGGTCGAAAATTATTAATGATGCTTATTTTGCCTATGCTATTGCAACCTAATGTGCGTCTTTGTTTAGTTGTTTGTGTGAATTTCATGTGGTCATTTTTGTTTAGTACTTTTACGTATTGTTGGTTGTACAAAAAGTCCATTTGCAAGTGTAAGTTTTGACTGCAAGAAAGAAAAACAACAATGATGAAACTGTATTGACCTTGATCTTAGAACATATGATTGTTAGGTTTCATTATGCAAAATAATTTTTAAACTGATTACTTTCTCGATGTTATTGTAAATTAAGGTTTTTTATGGATTGCGATGAATCGGAAGTTGAAATGTTGGTGACCACTGGAGAAGTGATTAACCACATAAAAATATTTGTAATGTTGGCATGCTTATATCGTGAAGAAAATAATATAAAACTACGTCGCAAGCTTCGATGATCACCAGAAGGGGGTCCCCGTGAGCGAGCATTTGACAAATTACCAGACCAGATTAAGCACCTATATGGAATGATAGAGGTGAGTGATAAGACATGCATTGAACAACTTCGAATGGATAGGAACATATTTGGTACATTGTGTTACATACTCGAAAATATTGAAGGTCTAGACCCATCCCGAAATGTTTTAGTTACCGAGCAAGTTGTTATATTTGTGTTTATCTTGGCTCATCACAAGAAAGTGTGTTATAAGTTTGCTTTCAAGTGGTTGGATCAAACGGTTATAAATCATTTTCACCTTGTTTTAGATGTTGTCCAACGGTTGTATCCCGTTTTAGCCGTAGAGCTTACTGCTATCGATAAAAATTGTACGGATGTGAATTGGAAATGATTTAAGGTAATGCATAAATATTTTTTATTCTCTTAAAATTCAATTGAATATATATCAACTATCATGTGGGACTCAGTGATATATCTTACTTATAAACATTTGTGAACGCATTTGTAGGGCTGCTAGGCGCACTCGACGAGACATATATTCAAGTGAAGGTGTCGCATAGTGATAAACCATATTATTGAAACCAAAGAGGAGAGGCTTCTATGATTTTCCTCTGGGTGTGCGACCTTACAATGAAATACATCTTCATATTAATTAGGTAGGAGGGCTCAGCTACTAATAGTTGATTAACACGTATTTGTGCTCATTTTTATTAGTAATTTAGTTAGTTTTTCCTTTTGTTTTTGGTATAAGTTGGATAGTTTAAGCTTAAATTCGTATATTTGTACTTCCAGCTTATTTTACCGCATTTTGATCTTAATTGAAGCAAATAGGTGAATTATCTTTGTTTTTCGCCTTACAGCTAAGTAACCGGAGGAGCTCAGAACGTAAAAGATGCAGATTGATGATTAAGAGACAAGAATCGAGCATTCCGGCGAAGAAGTAGCAAGTTTTTGAAGCTAACGGTTAGCTTTAGCGGTAGCCTTACCGCTAGATAGCACTGTTACACATAGCGATTACCATACCGTTACCTACACCGCTAACGTAATCGCTAGAGGTGGACAAAGAGCCTAACGGTAAGCCTAACGATTACAACCATACCATTACCATCACTGTTAGAGAGCAATAGAGACGTTAACAATAACTTTAGCGGTAGCTATTACCGCTAAGTGCTACCGTAATCGGTCCCAGTAACCGACTTACTTGACTTGTTCTCCAAGAAATTGAAATTCTATAAATACCACACCATTAATCCGACTTTAGGGCATACTATAGTCATTATAAGCTTACCAAGAAGTATTCCTAGGGTTAGAAACATGTTTTCAATACCCATTAGCATAGATTGAAGATCAAGATCAAGGATTCAAGGCTTGCAAGTTCCGAAGGCCGTTCGAGTTTGCGCAACCCATTTTTTGTCCGAGATCTACCGTTTTCTTCGGAGTAGCTGGAGAATTTTCTGCAATTCTTAGACTTAATAAGTATTCTTATCTTTTTATTATTTTCTTAGTTTTAATTTTCATAGTTGAAGCATTGGAGAATTACTTTTATTTGATATTCTTTAGTTGGTTTATGAACTTGGCTTTGGTTGATCAATTCAAGTTAAAAGTTTTTCAGTTTTAATTTAGTTCGTTTGATTCATTATTAAGTATTGGGTATTTGAATTAATTGATGTTATTTATGCAAACTGATTTATGCTAGATCCGATTATGCTAAGAGATTCATGTTATTTGCTTGTTTCATGATAGTTGAGTTTCAAAATGTTTTAAAGATCCATTTAAGTAATTCGATTTCGTTTAAGATACTTGATCATCGCTGCATTTTTAAGTTTCAGTTAAGGGTTTCTAAGATAACCACTTAGTTTTTAAGGTTAGTAATTGCTTTAGTTAATAGAGTTTATGCATGCTTCTTAGGTTCGTTTACGCAAGTTAAATTATTTGATTTCGTTTATGAATTTGAAGCACTGTTGCCTTTTTAATTTAGGATTTAATTTACTGCTGCGTTTAGAATTTCAAGTGAGTTGCTATTAGATAATTAATTATTCTTAAGATTGGTTAAATATATGCTTTTAAATTCAAGTTGGTAAATTAGGTTTAGTTAATTAGAATTTAAACTTATGCTCTTGCTTTTAAATTCTTAGTTGTTAATCAAAATCAAACAAAACCCCCAAAAATATTCGAATTTACGTTTTTGTTAAACAAACTTCTAAGACCCCGAATTTTGTTGTCCTTGAAAGATGACTTGAGTCAACTTTCCACCCTACAAGTGTCCCCGTACTCTTGCGAGCAAGCTTGAATGTTTTTAACTTAAATATATATAATTGGGGTGCACAAAAGCTTGAATCAAAATTTTATCGCCGTTGCCGGGGAACAACAATAAGGAGTCAAAGATTTTTGTTTGTTTTATTTTCAATTCATCATTTATTTGCATACATGTGCTTGGTTTGGATTTTGCCGCTTGGTACGTTTATGTATTGTTGAGTTTATGCAAGGTAGGCGTTCACTTCACCTCGATCTTGCACCATTCTTTGACGACATTCGCCGTGCAAAACCAACAAGACCAAGGCCCGTGTCCGTTCCCGAGAGCGTTTCTTCTATAGATACAGATTTTGTGTGCGACGAGATTCCCGAGACCATGGTGAGGTGATCAAATCATGGAGATGGCCATATGGAGTTATTCGATGCTTTAAATAATGACTTTCCCTTACCTCAAACACGAAGACGCAGGGGAGAATTTGGAAGCGAACTACAACGATTGGCAGGCTGAATTCAACCACGAGCCCATCGGGCCGAGCAACAACAAGGACAAAGAAACAGAGGGAGAAACGCACAACACATGGAGAACGTACATGACAATTATTCTGACAGACCACCACCTCAACGAGAGCGTGTAGATGAATGGTTCGATGACCAAGACGTTCGAGACTTGATGACAGTGAATATGAGGAAGTTTATCATCGAGAGAGAGCATTGAGGCACGCTCGAGCACCTAGACAGCGCGATTTGGCACGCCCAAAGGTTGTGCCTTTTGGGTCTGCTATTGTTCTTGGACCAACTACAAGAGAGGTGGAGATTAAACCGCATCAAATTAATTTACTTCTGACTTTTCATGGAAATGCCCACGAAGACCCTTTAACGTTATTAAACTATTTTATTGATGAAGTGGGCGGATTTGTGGTTAATGGCCTTAATCGGGAGGAGTTGCAAATGATTTACTTTCCCTATAGCATGAAGGACAAAGCGAAAACGTGGTTACTATACTTAGAACCGAGATCGTTAACTGATTGGGAGATGATAAGCGAGAAGTTCATCAATCAATACTATTCGGCACAAACAACGGGGCATCTTCGGAGGCAGATTGCTAACTTCAAACAATTGGAGGGAGAATTATTTCATGAAACATGGGAGCGTTACAAGACACTTTTGCAAGCATGCCCCCATCATAACTATTCCCCCGAGATGATTAATCAATTTTTCTTTGATGGTTTGTTGAACATTGGGAAAAGTCAGGTTGAAATAGCGACACGAGGAGATTTCGGAGATTTAAAAGCCATCGAGGCAAAACGAGTGTTGGAGAAGCAAAGCAAGAAATCCAGACAAACCAATTCTCGACCTCGTAAAATGAAAGTAAATGAATTATTCACAACCGAGACACGTAAAGATGAAGGAGTTAAGGTTTTGGTGCGAGATGGTCAAATAATCTAAGAGACGTGTAGGGAAATATTTAACGAGGAATTAGCAGCATGGAAAGACGAGCGATCGAGCCGAGCTTCTTCAAAGAAGACCGCTGCGACATGCGACCAATATGGATCTATACCGAACATTTAGCGAATATGTGTCCAACCAACAATGAACAATGAGAGGACGTTAACGCCATCCAGAATTTTTCAAACCAACCAATTTCAGGGCAAAAGCCCACAAAGCAATTTCTGGCGCAATGTGACTCTCCTCTTTTTAAGTGGGGTCCAGGGAGCCCAAATTATATTCCACCTTACCCGCAGTACCCACCACCCCCACCCCCAAACAATTTCCATATGTAAGGGCAAGTGTCTACTAAAGTTCAATCAGATGATCAGCTACTGGTTTGGCAGCAGAATCAAGTGGCCGAAACTATTAGAAACTGAGATGGACTCGCAAAAGTTAGAAATGAAGTCACGCAAGTTAGAGATGAGGTGAGGGAACTAATAAAGACTATGAACGAATTCGCTAAAAGAAATCTGGAGAACTCAGTTGGCCTGAAGAAACTAGAGATAATGATTGGTCAATTATCGGCCTCTATGGCCAGGAATTCAAACGAGAAGGATAGACTTCCAAGTCAGGCAGAGCAAGCTTCGGCTGTTCATGTCCTTCGTAGCGGCAAGAATATCGACAACGGTATAGTTGACCTAGATAATGAAGTCGATGAGGACAAGACACCAACTCCTAACAAAGAAGATATTTCTAACCCGATGGATCAGCTGCATAAATCTTCTAATAGATATGTCCCTATATCCATAAAAGGGATAATTCCGAATGGTGACCTTACCCGAGACGATGTCCCTAAACCATCGTAGCCAAAGCAGTTGACGACCTCAATCAAAGATGTTGTTCCTTTTTCGGGCCATTTGCGTCCAGCTAAAGAGAACAAAAGATTCATGGAATTATATAATTTGTTGAAGAACGTCAATATTAACTTGCCTCTTTTGGATGTAATCAAAACAATGCCGGCCTATGTTAAATTTCTCAAAGAACTAGCTTCAAGGGAGAGATGCTTGGCGACGAATTAGCATGTAGCATTAACGAAAGAAGTGAGCGCAGTTCTCAAGAAACCATTACCACCTAAGGAACAAGATCCAGGAAGTTTTTGCATTACTATTTCCTTGGCCAATGGACAAACAACAAATGGAATATTGGATCTTGGGGCATGAATTAATCTAATGCCTTATTCACTTTATCGAGAATTTGATCTTGGAATGCTAAATCCGACAACCATGTGACTACAGTTAGCCGATCGTTCAATTCGGCAACCTTTGGGGATTGTTGAAGATGTTTTAGTGTAGGTTGGAGAGCTAGTGATACCGATTGATTTTGTAATTTTGGATGTTGGCGAGGTACCGACTAAGAGCAAGGAGCATACCATTTTGCTAGGACGCCCGTTTATGTCTACTTCCCATACTTTGATTGATGTTCACAAAGGAAAGATGACAATGACCGTTTTGGGCGAATTAGTGACATTTCCTCTAAAGGATATTCAAAACACTCCTATTCCTGCCTTGCAAGATGATTGTTCATTCTTCGATCCCATTGCATCATGCGTCCACGAGTTTAAAGGAATCACAGTTTTGGATGATTTAGGCGATGAGGATGACACCGGATTTTTGAGAAGGGTGGCTGATATTCTAGAAGCTGACTTAAGTAAAATCACTGAAGATTATGAGGAGTTTGACGAGTTTGATGAAGAGTTATATAAAATAGCTAACGCACCAGAGCTCGAGCCCAAGGTGGAGTTAAAACCGCTACAAAGCCATTTGAAATACATTTTTCTCGAGCCCAACAACAAAAAGCCCGTCATTATATATTCTGGATTAAAAGAACATGAATAAAAAGAATTAAATGCGGTGTTAAGCAAGAACAAAGAAGTCATAGGATGAAGCATTAGCGACATCAAGGGGATCAGTCCCGCCACTTGTATGCACCGGATAGAGTTAGATCCTAATGCAAAGCCAGTAAGAGACAACCATCGAAGATTGACGCCGACATTGTATGAAGTGGTCAAGAAGGAAATTTTGAAGTTAAAGGAAGAAGGGATTATTTATGCGATTTCTGATAGTAAATCGGTGAGCTGGTTCATGTAGTACCCAAGAAAGGCGGCATCACCATAGTCGAGAACGACAAAGGCGAAATTGTTCCTACGAGACTGACCACAGGATGGCGTATATGTATTGATTATAGGAAATTGAACGTAGCAACGAGAAAAGACCACTTTCCATTACCATTCATTGACCAACTTCTCGACAGACTGGCCGGGCATGAATTTTATTATTTCCTGGATGGCCTATCCGGTTACTATCAAGTGGCTATAGCCCCGGAGGATCAAAGCAAGACCACCTTCACGTACCCCTTTGGCACGTTTGCATTCTGGATGATGCCGTTTGGTTTATGCAACGCTCCCGCGACATTTCAAAGGTGCATGGTTTCTATCTTTACTGGTTTTCTTGATGATTTTCTGGAAGTCATTATGGACGACCTTTCTATTTTTGGTGATTCCTTTGAAAGTTGTTTGTCTAATTTGGCTAAAGTGTTAGAGTTGCATAGAAAAGAGTCTTACATTGAGTTGGGAGAAATCCCATTTTATGGTGAAAAGTGGCACTGTTCTAGGTCATGTTGTTTTTAGGAAAGGGTTGGGAGTAGATAAGGCAAAATTGATGTTATTGAAACTCACCCCCCTCCCTCGTGATGTTAAAGAAGTACAGAGTTTTCTTGGGCATGCGGGATTTTATAGGCGTTTTATAAAAGATTTTTCAAAAATTAGTCGCCCACTATGTCAATTGTTAACTCAAGATACTCCATTTGTGTTGGTGAAGCTGTATGAATGCATTTGAAACTCTTAAAGAAAAGCTTACATCAGCACCGGTTGTTGTTGCCCCTAATTGGACCCTACCATTTGAAATAATGTGTGATGCGTCTGACCGCTCGTCGTTAAGCGTCAAGTTAAATATTTTATTTTTCCTCACCTTCTCTCTACAAACTAGTAGTAGTGATAAGTAAGGGTCGATCCCACGAGGAGTGTGGTTTAGATTGTGATAATTTGTATATTAGTAAACAAATAAATGGGGTAGAAATTGTGAACTAATCTAACAGAACTAAATAACAAAATAAATAAGAAATGAAATAATTAACTAAAAATTCAATAATAATAAAGTTCTAGTTCTAGTTCTGTTTCCACCCTCGATTCACTCATTCAACAAACTACGAAATCATAATCCAATCATCTTATGCGACTAAAAACCCTAAGTAGCAATAAGCTCTGCTACTCGAATTTGCCCTTACCGTTTACTCAATTAAAATAAGCTCTTTAATTGATTCTAATTATTGAACAACCTAGAATAAGCTCTCTAGATTTAATCCAACAACATCATTAATACCCAAACAAACAGGTTAATCTAAGCAATAAGCACATAAGCTCAGTTTATTTAACCTATGTTGTGTTATCCCTAATGATTCGCAGTCATTAGTTGCTTCAGAGAAATAGAAATTACGACAATTACACGGGAAGCAATCCTATTTCTAGTAATAGATAACCAATCCCTAATCTAGGTGATCAAGCCAAATTAAGAATTAAGCAATCATGTCATGAATTTATCATGAAAAGTAACCAAGATAACACAAGCAATCGCATATGAAGAACGAAAGACAATTTTGCATAAATTAATTAAAACATAGTTTCACGAGGGTTTCGACATCCCTAGAACTAGATAAAACAATCTACTCACTCATGGAGTTCATAGAATAATAGGAAAATAAAGAAATAAAACATTGTTCTAAAATAGAAAAGAGATGAGAAAGCTTAGATCTTGAATCTTGAGTCTTCAATCTTCAAGCTCTTGATGGTTGGGTGTTTTGGACTTCTTTTGGTGCTTAGAAGCCCTAGGATTTATGTTGTGTACGTTTTTGATGTTTAAGGGAGGTATTTATAGGTTTAGAAAGTCTTGGGCAATAAGAAACCCTAAAAAATGCGTTTTCTGGGCAGTCGCGTCGACCGAGCATCGATCAATGCATTTCGGATCGACGCGATAGAGAGTTTGTGTGCAGGTTTGTCGTCCAGGGCTACTATAACGGTTCTGGCATCGATCGATGTAGATTGGTCGACGCAGGCGGACTGGTCGGGCAATGCAGGCAGCAGTCGGCAGGGCTGGTTGGCAGTGCTCGGCAGTCTCGGCAGGCTACTATAACGAAACCTGACTGGAGGTGCTACCACCGGTTCCCTGCTTTCTATAATGGTTGATCCAGCGATAACCCTTCTAGATAGCCCAGAATTGTCCTTTCTTTGCCAATTCACTCGTTTTGTCTCTCGTTTCCTCGTGCAACTCTTATGCATCATCCTTAAATCTTCAATTCACCAATTTAGCACCTAATTACTGCAAAATAGATCAAAAATACACAATTGGTGCTCGACTACTCATAATAATAAATATGCGAGAAATAAATAAATATATATATATATAAGAATATTAAGCACATAAAAAAAATAGGAATTAAACCATTAAATAAAACACAATTTCTCGCCTATTAAATTCCCCCAAATTTAAACCTTGCTTGTCCTCAAGCAACATTAGAATTAAAGCATTGGACAAACATAAAATAAGTAAGTCACTCAAATTGACCAAATGAACTCATCCGGACTCTAGACACCATTATATTTCTAGAAATCGCAAGCGTTTCATGTATTGACCTAAGTAATCCCAGCAGTTAGGCAACCCCTTTTTATATACGCTACGTCAATGTACTATGGTGCCCCCTCGATACTCAATGGTTCGACTCTATCCATTGTTGGTCATGACCAAATATCTCGTCCTCTCCCATTTATTTATTTATTTATTTATTTATTTATTTTTTTAATTGAGGCCCGCAGCTCCGCACTACCGTTCTTGACTTAACTTCATAATGATTCGGCGCTGGATAGGAGGATCGTCTTGATTTGGTATTTGATTTGTTGGGTTCACCTCCGCCATGTTTRAGATTGTAGTTGGATTGCGCCACTTGAATATGTGCATGAATTTGTTGAGCTACTAGCATCTTCGTTTGATTTTCGCCCTTAGAATTTATAAGCGAGTTGCACTTGGTACACGGATAGGCAGCTGTTTCGGCACCTCAGTTCTTTTTGATTTTTCAATTTTCTACTTACGCCATGCTGGTATACCCCAACCGGACTTTATTTGACTTCTATTTCTACTAACGAGATATCATCACACAGTCGCCAATTTCAAGGCCCCACACAACTCATATTGAGTACAGCAACCACAAATACACATCAACAACGCAACAATCTAGAATTGACGCCCCACATATGAATCACAAAAGTACTAACATACGTACCTTTGACCTCTAAATCAAATGATGACTAAAGACTTTAACCGAAACATAATTCATCCAAGCCATTCAAGCAAGTACTTTTAACTTTCATTTTCTTTTCAATCCCCCGGAATTTATCACAATTTTTTTAAAATTTATCAATTTTTAGCACAATATCCTCAATAATAACCTCAATAACCCACTCCCCCAAACTTAAATTTTAGCTTGTCCTCAAGCGAACACAAAGCAAGAACAAGCAAATAATAAATCATAAGGGAAGAGTAAGGGAAAAGAAATCACCGGGGTAAATGTCTAGGGAGTCTCGGTTCCAGACGATCTTTTTCGAAAATATGCCCAATTATCCAAATCAACCAAGCTTTGTATCCCTTCAACTACAAAAATAAAAATCAAAATAGAAATAATGTAAACACTGGGTTGCCTCCAACAAGTGCCTTTTCTTAACGTCGTCGGCTCGACGTGGTACCCCTCAATTCCATGGGGGTTTTGGAGGAGGTCTCAGAGTGCACGGAGTGCCAACGACCTCATACTCCATAATCCGCATCTGTTTCGACGTTGGATGCTTAACTGGGTCCTTACGACTTTGTGGTGGCTTCTCATAGAATTTTGCTAAGATGGTCTCGCCTATCACCACATACGGAAGATCATCGGTCGCCTCTTTCTCAAAAACATCTTCATGCACGTAAGTCTCTTCTTCATCCTTCATCACTGGACAAACGGTCCATGTTGGCATCGACTTCAGCTCGGCTCCGACCTCGATAGGAGAAACGGTGGAATAAGGAATATCATTTGTAAGATCAAGCAGACTATGACCAACACGTGTCCGCCTCGTTTCTTCTTCCTCCATCTCGTATTCATCCTCCAATTCAAATGTCGGGTCCTCTGCATCATTGATTTTACCCACATCTTGCAGCATGATGGTACTAACACTCTCCATGCGTTCCTCAGTTTGAGAAGACAATCGCTCATTCCCTGTGCATCCAGTTGGTTTATGCACTTCGCCATTTGACTCACTTGAGCTTCGAGCTTCTTGGTGTTCTTTATCATGGCCTCCATCATCTCTATGAGGGCTGGGGACGGTTCTTGTGGTTGGGGATGGTCATCATATTGTCTCGAAAAATTTTGTGCCCTTTGAAAATTTGGAGGGTCCCCCCATCTTGGCTCGTAAGGATCGTAGTTCCCTTCTTGCCATCTTCTAGGCCTCACTCCATAGGTGTTCGTGACAAGATTGGATCGTAGTGTTGGGCAGTCATTGGTGACATGATCGAATGTATGACACAATCTGCATGGTCGAACCGTAGCCCTCTTAATGATAGTGGACTTCAACTCACCTAACTGAGCTTGTAACGAACCAGTGTCTACCTCATTTACTGACCTCAATGAATTATCATGGTAGCCGAATTGCTGAGAATTAGCCGCCATGTTCGAGATCAACTCCCTTGCCGCCGTCGGTGTATTATCCATGAGTGAGCCTCCGCTTGCCGCATCTATCATGTTTCTATCAGTGAGACAGAGACCTTCATAAAAGTATTGTATTAATAACTCCTCGCCCATTTGATGCTGAGGGCAACTAGCGACGAGTCTCTTGAAACGCTCCCAATACTCATGCAATGTCTCCCAGGGTAACTGCCTCACTGCACAAATGTCTTTACGCAGGCTCGCCACTCGTGAAGCGGGAAAATATCTTTGCAAAAATACCCTCTCTAATGCCATCCACATGGTGATGGATCTAGGAGATAAGTAATAAAACCAATCTTTGGCTAGACCCTTCAATGAAAATGGAAATGCCCGTAGTTTAATTTGTTCGTCAGTCACTCCGGCGGGCTTCATGCTCGTGCATATAACATGAAATTCCTTCAAATGCTTGTGCGGGTCTTCGCCATCCAATCCATGGAACGCCGGCAAATGATAGATTAATCCGGATCTCAATTCGAATTTAGCATCCTCTATGGTTGGAAACGTGATGCAAAGTTGTTGTTGCGGGAGATCCGAATTTGCTAGCTCCTTCAACGTGTGTTCTCTACCTCCTGCCATAGTGACAAGATCTAAAAAGAAAATTAATGATTTTTTTTTTAAAACGAAAATAAAAATTAAAAATATTAAAATACGTCAAATCACAATTTAAACGCGTCACTCCCCGGCAACGGCGCCAAAATTTGACCGCTCGTCGTTAAGCGTCAAATTAAATATTTATTTTTCCTCAACTTCTCTCTACAAACTCGTAGTAGTGATAAGTAAGGGTCGATCCCATGAGGAGTTTGGTTTATATTGTGATAATTTGTATATTCGTAAACAAATAAATGGGGTAGAAATTGTGAACTAATCTAAGAGAACTAAATAACAAAATAAATAAGCAATAAAATAATTAACTAAAAAATCAATAATAATAAAGTTCTAGTTCTAGTTCTGTTCCCACCCTCGATTCACTCATTCAACCAACTACGAAATCATAATCCAATCATCTTATGCGACTAAAAACCCTAAGTAGCAATAAGCTCTGCTACTCGAATTTGCCCTTACCGTTTACTCAATTAAAATAAGCTCTTTAATTGATTCTAATTATTGAACAACCTAGAATAAGCTCTCTAGATTTAATCCAATAACAGCATTAATACCCAGACAAATAGGTTAATCTAAGCAATAAACACATAAGCTCGGCTTATTTAACCTATGTTGTGTTATCTCTAATGATTTGCAGTCATTAGTTGCTTCAGAGAAATAGAAATTACGAAAATTACATGGGAAGCAATCCTATTTCTAGCAATAGATAACCAATTCCTAATCTAGGTGATCAAGCCAAATTAAGAATTAAGCAATCATGTCATGAATTTATCATGAAAAGTAACCAAGATAACACAAGCAATCGCATATGAAGAACGAAAGACAATTTTTCATAAATTAATTAAAACATAGTTTCACGAGGGTTTCAACATCCCTAGAACTAGATAAAACAATATACTCACTCATGGAGCTCATAGAATAACAGGAAAATAAAGAAATAAAACATTGTTCTAAGATAGAAAAGAGATGAGAAAGCTTAGATCTTGAATCTTGAGTCTTCAATCTTCAAGCTCTTGATGGTTGGGTGTTTTGGACTCCTTTTGGTGCTTAGAAATGGAGTGGATTCAGTCCGTTACTTGTATGTATTGTGTTTGTTTGTTTGTACTACATTATAAATATATTTTTAATTATAGGGAATGAAATACATGTTCTTGTTAATGGAGTGCACGGAATAAATTGTAGTTTATTCATGGAATCATTTATTGTGGGCGAGGTGAATTATTTTTTGCCAAATTGGGTTAATTATTGTTTGACACATCTCTACACTTGAATAACTGTACATGGAAAATCCAATAGGGTTTTACCGTTTCGAAACCAGTCCCCAGGCATTGAAAGAAATATAATATATGTTTATTATGGGGTTCTTTGCTGTTTATTATCCAAATATCTATATTATTTGGTTTATTTTATGTTTATCTATTTTATATGGGTCGTGCATCTCCTGAGTACTAGTTGTACATCTTCTTTCTAATATTTGTTTATTTTCTTGTTTGCTGGCTATTTATCATTTTGTTATGTTGATGTCTAAGTTTATATAGTTGACTTGTAAGAGTATTTATATTCTATTTTGGTTTATGTTTAGTTTATCTGTTATTTAGCTATAAGTTTTATATACATGATTTTATATTGATGTTGAATTTATAAGCCTGTCAGGTCCTCTGATTTTATTTGGTTGATTTGTAGTTAATTTTTCGTTTATTCTGTGCACTTTTATTTTTCAAATAATTTCATAAAATGGTCGTTGTTTGGTTGATTTTGTATTTTTTAGTAATTAAGTTTGGCTCATTTAAAGTTATAAATATAAATCAACAACAAATCATATAATAGAAAAACATGGTATAATATAGATATATGAAAACTAATTAAATTTAAATAAATGATTTCTCCAAGAATAAAATAAAAAGTGTGTAATGAACATATTTACTGTTACAGTAATAATTAATTTTCGATGAGTAAGATATTATGATAAAGTTATTAGGGATGGTATCTAAGGATAATTACATAGTAGGATATTTGTTCATTAAGGCTTTAAATCAAAAGAAATAAAAAATAAATACTCTCAATATTTTTTATCAACATTGTGGATTGTATTATGAGTTTTTTATTAGAAATAAATTAATTACTACAATTTGAAACATAAATATTAATATAAAATAAAAAATAACGAACATTTCATGAGTATATGGAAACACAAATATTTTAAGGAAATATATTTTAGTAATAATTACGTTTAATTTAGAAAAATTATTTAGTCTTATTTTTGGTTAGTTTGTTACATATTTAAGGATACTGTGGTGAATGTTAAAATCATGTAAAATAGAATTGGTTTATATGTGTTTAGACTTATATGTCATTATTTAACCATGGTGATAAAAATGGAATTAAGATTTCTAAACCAGGTATCCATGTCATTTTCTCTTTCCATTATGTGTTGCATGTTTGGGCTTAGCAAGATGAAGGGTTTTAAAATGGGTCAAGATTATTGGGCTCGATATTTGTTTTGGGCTTGATAATTAAAGGAATGACTCAATTTTAGGTTTGGGTTAGATAATATATTGTGGGCCTAATTTTTGAATTGAGTTTCAAATATTAAATTGTGATTTTGAGTTGAAAAACTTCAATAAACTTATGAATATTAACTCAAGTGTTTGGGTAAAATTTATAAAGTTTAATGTAAATTAAAATTTGGATCTAATTTATAAATTGAGTCTTGAAATTTAATATCGGATACAGCTGATAAAAATTGCTGTTTTAGACGATGCATATGTAGAAAGCCCCCCCTTTTTTCACTTCTATAGTGAAGATAGTCGCACGTAATGACAGATCACGACCATATTATTAAAAGCTTGTGGTAAGAATGGATTTCATTCTAGTGCTCGAAAATAATATTCCAAAGCTTTCGTATGTTCTCCATTACTTGTATGGATAAGACCTATATCAATTTTTGACGGAGGCAAGAGTATTCTTGTTAGTCAAATTAAGTGGATAATGAGATAGCTAATATGAGATAGATGATCTTATAAAAGTATTAAATTTGCTAAATTCATACAAAGCTCAAAAGGTCAAAGGAGGATTATGAAATTTCCTAATTATTGGGCCGTTGTGCTTATTAAAATGAGAACTTTAACCTCTCGAGGTTATGTTACAAAGAAGAATTCAATAATACTTTAAGCGTAAGTGTGAGACTCTTGTTAATAATATAATAAAGTATTGAGTAAAACGTATTAGCTCAATGATTTATGTTTAAATGAGTGGTGATAGAAGATGCTCTTCTATTTAATTATTTTGAACCTAAACATGGTTCTTGACTATGAATCCTCTAAATTAAATGAGGAAGGATATGATGAAATCTAGATGCATATGAGATGCTAATTTCTTGTTTAGAAATTATGTCATAAGTATTTTGCTGTAATGGAATGTTAAAGCCAGAGAGTTTGACCGTTAATGATTGTTGAACCAAAAGTTATTAGTTCAGTAAATTCTTCGAGTAACTTATTTGAAACTTGTTAATTATAATACTCTATGGAGATTAGTTGAATCGTATTAACATTCCATAAAGACAAGTGTAAGACTTGTGTTGAAATTATTGTGAAAGAGTGAACCTCTTTAATTCACTTATGGGTGATAATTATAATATATAGTGGAAATGTGGGGGTGTCTTTCTAAAGTTGCAATACCCTCACCTAAGAAAGTTAGAAAATGTTTGATTATAAGGTTATACTTATAATTAAAAATTATAAGCAATACGAAGTCCTTGATCACATTTAGACAACTACTCTCTATTGATGTTATCATTGTTGACTACGTGAAATCAAAGAATAACTTAACGGATCCATTACCCAATTGGTTATATTGATAGTTAGTTGTGATGTCATAAAGAAAAAAATGTGACTTAAGCCTCTGGAAAATGAGTTGATATACGATGGAGACCCAACATAATTAACTGGAGATCCCAAAATATAGGTTCAAAAGGACAACTTAATTGTATTATATAGTGATATTTGTGGAGAGAGGATAAGCAACTTTTAATGATTCTATGTGTCGATAAGTTGAGTAAAGTAGTGAAATTTATTCATAATTAAGAATCACCTATGTGAGAGAGAAGTGGGACCACTTCGAAGAGAATTGTGTCAGACTCAATTCTTAGAACCTCTTACATAACTAGGCATATGTTCAGGGCCATCAATGAACATAACTATGAGAACCGAAATATGTTAAGGAGAATTTCGTGTGGGGTATCTCATCGTTTAACACAAACGGAAAAACAGTTCAAAGACATCGCGTCTACTGGTCAGTCAGTAAAGTATACTTTCACAAGGGAAGGTTCAAATGATAACACCTATATATCCTATGCAGGGTTCAACTGTTGGATTTTATCAGCAAAATTCCTATCTTCGAGATTTTATTCATGTGCAGGTTTGTTGGGAAATTATGAAAAGAATTATAATTTTCTTGGACCTTGTATCCAAATTGGCGTTTGGGTAATTTATGAAATTGACACTTTTAACTCCTACACTAATGGAGGTGGTGGTGGTGTGTAATACCCAATCCAATGTGTATTGAATTTTTTAACTCCCCCATCATGTGTCTTAGTTTGCAAGCTTGGAAGGTCAAATGTTAGCCTTTATAAAGAGGCTAAGAATACAAAAATTAACATATACAAATCCACATATTTGGATAAGGATAACACATTGCTTATTGATCGAAATAACTCTCTTTGCCTCTTAAATTTTGGTGATAATATTCAGGCATAATTATCAGTTCGACGAAGATGGAAGGTAATCCAGTTTACCCATCTTATACTGGAAAACTGACTTCATAATAGAAGACGAATCTTTTAAATGATAGTGTGTTTAACACACGATTCAGAATATATATTTGTAAGGATCTCGATTTCGATTACTCTTTAAAAAAAAGATTTCAAATTTGTATTAGGAGATTGCATTTAATTAATATTTCTTATATATACCAATTTATACAATGGATTCAAATTCAAATTGACTTCATATTTATCACGGGGCTCATTACTCGCTCTCACTGCGTGAATTTAATTCAAGCATTGAAACTCATGAAAAGGTGCTTTTCTCTTTAAAAGAAGAAGAAGAAGAAGTCACTCGAATTTCATCTTTTTTATCTATCTATTTTTATAAATAAGTGGTGCTCCTCTATAAATTTACATTTTTTTCTATTTCATTTTCCTTTATAAATTTCACCGTCTTATTGCGGTGTTTTATTTTTTTTGTTGCCTTGTTATAACGTTTTTGTGTAGATTATTCAAACGTGGAAGTTTTTGATACGCCATAGATAACAGATCAAACTATAGGTATCAGATGATTGCAGAACTGATATCTTAAATATTTTATACTATAAAGTTTTCAAAATTACATGCTTTAAACAGATTTATGATGAAATTATTAACCTAGAACTAGATGCTATGTGTTTTGGCCTTATCATATTTTATATTTTATGATTGTTAACAGAGATTTGTATTTATGTTGTTATCAATGTGGTGCCATTTTGAATTAATAAATAAAATTATCGTTTGCTTAAAAAAAGTCATGAAAAAGCTCTTTACCTAATATCATAAATTGAGGTTGATTTGATAAATAATATGTGACTGCTTATAAATGTCAAGTCAGAAAGCGGTATCACATGAAACTATTTAATACTTTGGTAAAACCTAGTCTCAACTAATCTTAACGATTTGGTACGCTATACTATGGATAGGAGCTATTCAAAATAAAAAGATATTACTACTAATCTTAATAGTTGTTTCCTAGTTATATAGTCAAATCTAAAACTACAATATTGATTACCCGTGAGATTTAAAAGGTGAAGTCTCTTCATAAAACATAAATTTCTAAATAGAAAATAAATAATTTTACTTACTATCACTATTATTATTATTATTGCAATTATAATATAAATAGATGATAAAAATTGGGAAAATGACCAATAAATAGACACTAGAAAATATTTGTGTCCCGTAAAACACTCATCTCATTTTTTGTCTATTAGGTACACTTTTTTCTTTTTTTTTTTGCCATCAAGTATTTTGGCCCAATTTTAGGACAATTTACCACTCTTACTCTATCACCACAAACCGTTGCGTTCACTTTCTATCTCTTTCTCTCTCTCTCTCTGATTAATATTTGCTAAGGAATTTTCTTCGAGAAGAGTCGGGACAACCACTGCCGCCGCACCGAAGAAGTTCGCCATGGAAGACTGGGAGAGTGTCATGTCAAACTTCGTGGACGTTTCTCTGAGCCAAGAACATACATTCCTCTAGTGGATCGTGGGCGATGGAATTGAATTTTACGGCCTTACGGAGACTCAAAGCTAAGGAACATAGGAGGCTGAAGCATGAAGGTCAAAATTATTTAATATTTATAATAATTAATAAATAGATTATACATGTACAAGGCACGGGTTGAGAATACATTATATTAGTTTTTATTTTAGATTTAAAACTTAGTAATTATCACAAATAATTTCTATATTTATCTTTTGATAAGTCCCGTGTAATACACGTGTGTTAAATAAATATATAGTAATGCAAAATTCTCTTAATCTATGTGTCTGTTTCGTATGTTTCGTTTGGACAATAAAATTTTTGATGCTTGGGTTGCTTATGTGTCATTCGAGCCTAATACATACCTAATTTGATATTTTTCTTTCATTGTATCTTGCCTAATTTAATATAATTTTTTATTATATTTAGCTCAACTTAATAGTTTTCTTTTATTATACTCCTAATATAAATTTATAAATAAGTCATATATAATTACTATAAAAAATATAAATGAATTATTTTAATTAAAATACAAATTACATATGAAATAATTTTAATTACAAAAAAACCTTATTTATGAAAATAATTAAATAAATCGTATTTGTAATAAAAGTTGAAATAATTTATTTTTGAAATTTTAAAATATTTTGTATAGGTGAATTATGATATATTTGCAATAATTGGAGTATGTAACTAAATATTATTAATGAATTCAATCTAAATATTAAAAATAAAATTATATGATAATAATTAATTAATATTTATTATACACTAGCACAATGCGAGAAGGCTTGAGAGTATGCCACCTTTTGAATTTTTCAAAGTATGTAACTATAATTATTAACAAAATTAATCTAAACATAAAAATATAAAATGAGTTAAAATAATTAATTAATATAGATTAGAGACGAGTTGAGAATGTGACATCTTTTGAATTTTTATAAGTATGTGAATATAATTATTAATGAATTTAATCTAAAAATTAAAATATAATATTAATTAATAATTATAATAATTAATAAATTGAACAGAGCACAGTTGAGACATCCTTTCAATTTTTTATTTTATATTTAAAATTTTATAATTTTCACAAATATTTTTTATATTTAGTTTTTTATAAATCCCGTGTATTACATGGGTGTTAAACTAGTATCATATCGAATTAGAATCACCAAATAATCTCATTGATTTCAATTAACAATTATTTCCAAAAACACTTAACATTCCGTCTTTAAAAAAAATATAATTGGAAAATTCTTATTTGCAAACATTGTAAATTATTTTACAATTGAAATCATTTCTTATATGAGACTTAAACAATGAATGATATATTTATTTAGATTTACCATATTTTTGATATTTATAGAAAGATCAATAATCAATTTTCTTAATTAAAATTAATATTTTTGAAAAAATATATTATTCATTTATTAAGGAAATGTGTCCATATTAATTTTTAGACTTTTAATTTAATTTTAAAGAAAGATAAAAAATAAATCTCCCTAATTTCAATAACTTAAAACAAATATCATTTGGTGTTTAAGAAATGAATAACTAGAAAAGTCATTTTCCAAAATTAAAATTATTTTAAATGAAATTGTTTTTATAAAAAATGCATGATCTAAACAAAGAACTATTTATTTATTTAGATCATTCTTATTTATGGAATATTATTAATATATTTTATTTAATAATGGAGAATGAATATATTTGCCTCATCACTGATGTCATCGATTCTATTAATGATTATATGATCTTACTAAATGACGGATAGCATAAGGTATATTAGAGCTCTGACAGCACGTGCAAATCCGATACAAACATTGAAATATTATATGCCATCCACTCACTCGATTTTTTATTTTTATATTTTGCATAATTATGTGTTTTTGATTGCTGAATCATGAGCTTAAGTTTAAAGTTGGAACTCCAAGTACGTTGTTAGAAAATATTGATCATTTACTTAGTTAGTGCATTGGTAGGTTAGTTGTTACGAAAATTGGTGATTTTATTTTGGAGACTACTACTCTGTTAAGTATTGCGAGTGAATTATTATTACATCAAATGACTGTCACACCATCTAATTTAAGACTATCTTTTAAGCTCCAAAAATGATAATTTTATGTGATCGTTCCTTATGCGATGACTATCGACAAAAGCCAAGAGTGACCAATTGTAAGAGTTTAAAAATCTCAAAATTTTGAAATGATAAGAAAAAGTGGTCATAACTAAAATGCCAATATTGTGTATAAAAAAAGATTTTCATAATTTGTAAATTGCATTCCATCCAATAATGGTTTTTATAAGCCAAGTTTAAAAAAACGTAATATATTTAAGCGAAAAATAATTTGATCATTTGAATATATAGTACTTAATTACACACACACACACGCACACATATATCACTTATTTAATTATTTTAAATCATTCAAAATAGATAATTTTCAAATGTTCCGTGCGAATACAAAATTAAAATAACTGCCCGTGCAACACACGGATACAATAATAGTTAGTTGAAAAAGTGACTGAGTTATATCTTATGTTAAATGGTGCATTATAATATAATAAATAAAAGTGACAGGTTTTAGTGCAAAAGTGACACGTTTTAATACAAAAGCGACAATGTTGTATTTTAAGTTGATTATTATATAGTGTGTAAAAGTGGTAGTTTTAATTGGAAAAGTGGCACATTTTAGTTCAACGGTGACAATATTTAATAAAAAATTTCACATTATTATATATTAAGTTAAATACCCGATTACAATATAATATTAAAAAGTGACATTATTTTGTGAAAAAAGTGGTAGTATTACTTGAAAAGGTGACAATGTTATATATTAAATTAAATGAGTGATTACAATATAGTATGTAAAAGTGATAATCATTAGTGTAAATGTGACAATATTAATTGAAAAAGTGACAAAATTATATTTTATGTTAAATGTTGCATTATAATATAATAGTAAAAATGACTGTGTTTAAGTGACAATCCTTTTGCATATTTGCATTTTAAAAAGTCTACAAAACGAAACTTATCTTCCAATTCAGTTTTATTCCCATGTTTCAATATAACAATCCAACTCAACTACTAATTATATTACTATAAAAAAATAATGTGTTCTCAGCTGCCCAATCTAAAACTTACTACTTACATTACCATAAAAAATAACACGTTTCATGTCAAAAGACGTACAATAATTTGCAAATTACAAATGCATCTATACAACAAAAAAATATGGTAAATATAAATATGAAGCCTTATTTTGTTGTGCTTCTTCATTTTAACTCAACGTCCGTCCTTTTCATATCCTCAATCTTCTTCTTATTCAAAATATTCTTTTTCATACATAAATCAACTGAGCATTCTTCAAAACATATCTGGGCATGATCAATCCATATTAAGCCTGTAGGAACTTTTTCGATCTCCAATCTTCCACAAAAGTTACACCAACCTAATTACAACAACAACAAAAGGCTACTATTAATTGTATGAAGCAAAAGCTAAAGAAGTTTATCGTATCAACAAGCATCACTTACACTAAGGACTTCGAGTTTATCATCAATCTCAAGGAATTTCAAGATAAAATACCAATCAACATCCAAATCAATTACGAGTATGGTTAAATTATTGAACTTTACAATTAAACCAAAGACTGCTTAGTCAAGTATACACAAACAATGATTATATGAAACAACAAGTATAATATTATTAGAACAAACAAAGGTGACTAAATTTGACAGAAGAATGAATATAAAATATGAAATACCTCAGCGACATAAAAACCTGATATATTGAGGAACTTCACATTACAGCGAGAATCAAGAAACTTCACCACAAAGCGAGTGTAATTCTTGTCTTACTGGGAGGCGTAATAATCTCCAATATTCAAATACAAAAAAAGTGCCTAAAAAAAGAAAAAGAAAATTTAAATATCCTCCAATCGCCGTCGTCGTTCATATCATATGAGGTGAGTAAGCAACTCTGAATACAAATAAGCCATCACAATCTCGCAATTCCAAACACTAGTCTTTCATAAAAATCTCTCATCCTTGTAAGTCGCTACCTGCTCTGCTCTGTCCCTCATCACCAAATTAATTTCCCTAGCTCCTTTTTGTTTTAAAAAACAAATCATAAGAAATTAAAATAAACTCTAGAAGAGACCAATTGTAATATGAAATAATATTAGAAGTTCCTGCATCTTCCATTTCTTCTTTTGTCAAATGAACAAATTCCTTAATCAAATCATTTTCAGAAGACCATTAAACACCTGATGTTAAACATAATTATAACTCTAAATTTAAACTATGGTTAAAAAACCTTTCAATAATCAAACCCTAAATTCGATCTAATAGTCCATAAACCCTAAAATCGATCAACCAACAAATAAAATTGACAATTTAAAATAAAACCTAAATCTTTAACTAAAAAGAACTTAACCAGAAATAGTAAAATAATGCACATACTCCCTCCATCCCATTGTATCTGTCGCAATTGACTATTTAATGAAGATTAAGAAAGATGATTGGTATTCTACTTATAGGTATGGAATGATCATAATATATTTTTGTTTAAAATAATTAAAAGTGTGAAATAATAAAGGTAGGGGTAAAAGTAGTAAAGTAATCTTTAATTCTATTGAAAAATAAAAAAGTAACAATGATTATCTTTTAAAAATATAAATGCGACAGATAGAACGAGACAAAAATTTCTCAAAACTGTGATAGATAGAATGGGACAGAGGGAGTATAAATTAACAACAGCCTACCCCATAATGGGATAGAATGGGTTTACACAACGTACCCTACCCCAAAAAGTTGATGAAAAAATAGGAATGAAGAATCCAGATGGCAGCTGACGGTTGGGTACGGAATTCCAATTGCCAACACTTCAAAAAAACCGGATTCGCCGATGGCCATATCCGTCATTAAACCACTTATCGATGGATAACAACCGTTGATGAAACCTTTGTTGGTAATTTCAATTGCCGACGGATATTTGACCCATCGGCAAATCCCGACGGCTTTCCGAAGCCCATTTACCACTGGTAAGTTGCCGTTAGCATTCCTATTTTTTTTAGTATTTAACGACGGATATCACGCTCGTCGGTAATTAAGATTTACTAACGGAAAATTTCCCGTCGGTATACCAACGGATATGATGCTCGTTGGGAATTAATTAAAAAAAAAATAAATAAATAAAATACTATTTAATATTATCGACGGACGTGGAAGCCGTCGGTAAATGTATTTTTATTTTTTTTAAATATTATTTCTATTAATTGAAATAATGAACCTGTTTTTTATTTTTCATCCACCTATTTAAAAATATTTAAAAAATACGCAAATGCAAAATAAATTAAATAATATAAATACGAAACATAATCAAATGAATTCGACATTAGTAATTCAAAGTGAATTCTGCAAAAATAATCCAACATCTCGAAATTAATCTAATCAGCATGAGGGGGAAGGGGAAGGGGAGGAGGCTGTGCTCCCATCGCGGCCTTAATACGCTCTTCAAGCTGTCGTTGGAGTCGCTGCTCGAAGTCTATCTGGGTCTGCGCCTGTGCCTCACGCATCCCCTGCAACTCATCCTGAGACTGCACTTGTGCATCGCCAACCTCTACAACTCCTGATGCCTCGTTCAGCCTCCTGACGCATCGTCTCAGCCTCCTCGAACTGCGTCTACAGCTGCTCCAGGCAAGGATCGACCTGCTGGGATGATTTAGAGGTGGAGTATGTATCGAACTCCTTGGCGAGCGATCATTTATGATGAAGAGAATGAGCTTTAAGAGAATGATTCGGAGTTCTTGCAAAGTGGAACCATGTAGTACCGGATGGACCTTTTTTTATTTCTTTCCCCCCCGTCCCAAATCGTCGACCCTTCTTGGGCCTGACAACAGAGAGGTAGACATCGTTCGGGTTGACAAACGTGCCAAACTCCTGTGATGCAGCACGTCTGCTCTCCAAAGTAGTCTGAACCTCCGTCTAATAGATAAAATAAAATCGTTAATTGTTTTCATGCATAATAATGATAAGAACAAAGTTAATATATAAATTAATTTGAGTTTAGAAATTAAATAAACTTATAGCTATCTGCTTAGATTTGGGGTCCGTAGAGGCTTCTATCCCATTTAAGAATGTTAGTAGTATGTATTATCTTAAAATATGCAATTTTGTTAGCTTCAACATTTCGACAGCATCTCCCCTTAGTTCTCTAAGTACACATATATTTTAGTGCACCTGAAAACAAAAGAAAGGTGCATAAATCGAAATCTCAAAGTCAACATAATACATACGCATAAGATATAACCATACTACACCCACATTCTCGAATTGTACAAAAACGGGACAGTTCGAAATTTAGTATTAAACTCTCTATTTGATACTAAATCCAAAACGGGTCTAACATACGTATTCTATAAGGGAACAATTTGAACTTTAGTATCAACTATCTATTTAATCATACAAAATTTAAAAACAACAATATCAACCAATCAATCACATGTATACAATATCACCAAACCATAACTTATCTTAAACACAACATCATACCAATCACCACAGCCTTTAAAACCACCATCCCTAACAATTTAAAACTTTTTAAAACCACCATCATTTTTTAAAATAATTTTGAAAACCGTTATTGGAGGGACGAAACCTCCCGGCCGGCGCTGTACACCATGTCATCACCGACGTCTACCCAACCAATCACAACACCAATCATAATGTATATATAACAAAAAATAATAACATACATTAAATAAAACCGATCATCACGACATTTAAAAACCACCATCACATACACTTTAAAAGATAATTGCATAATTGTACAATTGAACCCTAATTACAAATCAAACCCTACTAGCCCTAATTTATTTCAAATTTATATAATCGAACCTAATTTATAAATAATTATAAATTAAAACCTAAAACAAACCCTAATTGCATAAATGAATACTAACGACCTAATTACCCCTAATTTTATACAAATGTTTATAATCGAATCCAATTTATAAATAATTATAAATTAAACCCTAAAATAAACTCTAATTGCATAAATGGACCCTAAACATAAAATCATTCACAATTGCATAAATCAAGTCTAAATTCCTAAATCGAACCCCCAATTAAATTTATCAATACCTAATTCCTTAATTCAAATCAAATTAAAACCCTAAATTAAAAAGAATAATATTAAATTTGAATTAAAAGGCTAACATACCTTAATATGTGATGGTGTCGGTGCTCCGGCATGTGCTCCTTTCAGCTGCGAACTTTGGCTCTTCTCCCGATTTCTTTCTCTTTCTCTCTCTCTATTTTTTTTCCTGTGAAAACGTCAATGAACAGTTTATCTGCGGTGTTAATGTTTTATCAAGTTTACCGACAGATACATTTTCGTCGGTAAATCTACCGATAAAAAAAATCTATAATTTTCGACGGATAGAATCCATCGGTAAATGAATCCGGCGTTGCCGACGACAAGTAAAAATCTGATTATTTTTTTTAAAAAAAATTGCTAATGGCTATTTATCCGTCGGCAAATAAAAATTAAATTATTATTATTATTAAATATTGCCGACTGCTACTTTCCGTCGGTAAATAAAAAACCATATTTTTTTTTATTAAAACGTGCCGACGGACATTTTCCGTCGGCATTATGGGCGGGCTAAATTGCCGCCAACTTTCTGAGAACTTGCAGACGGACTATTCTACCGAGGGGTAGCGTCCGTCGGTAGGCCGTCAGTAAGACCGGGCATTTACCGACGGGCTGCGTTCCATACTCATTTAAAGAAACCAAATAAATTTATGGTAATAAGATAATTATTAGTAAAGAGGTAAGAGATGTAATATTATTAATTGATTAGGGGTGTATTAGTCAAATTTACAGATTCCTTAATTTTAGACATCTCCCCTATATATTAATGCAAAATCCTACTATTCTATATGTTTATTTTTCACGCTTCGTTAGTTTTGGAAAAAATTATGGTGCTTCGATATCATTCGAGCCTAATATTTACCTAATTTAGTAATTTTCTTTTATTATATTTACCTAATTTAATATTTTTCTAATATTATATTTTGCCTAATTCAATATCTTCCTTTTATTAGAAGCTACCCAATTTAATGTTTTATTTAATATATATTTCTTAATTCAATATTTTACTTTTATTTTTCTAATATAACAATATAAATAAATTATATCTAATTAGAAAAATCTATATAAGTTGAAATAATTTTTATTTATAATAAAAATTGAGATAATTTTAATAGAGTTTTAAATATTTATTTAAGAAAAATGCTAGTTATATAAAATTAGTCCAAAAGAAAAATAAATAAAAAAGTGTAAACTTAAATTTTTTTATCTAATCCTAATATAATAATTGAAAATAACATTAAAATGTATGTGAAAAACTATTGTTACAAAAAAAAAAAAACAAAAAAAACAAAAACAAAGGGGAATATTAAAGATAAAATAAATAATAATAATAATAATAATTATTATTACACCTAGAAAAATAAATATTAAATATATTCTATTTTTTCTTAATCTAATTCCAATATAATGCATTAACACACACATTATATCAGTGTTCTAAAAATCGCTAGGCGGCTGCTAGGCGCCAGGCCAGTGCCTAGCGCCTAGGCGGGATCTAGAATTTTAGAATAAATACCCTGATTTACAAAATTACATCCAACCATTTAATAGTTGAACATATTACCTACTACACAATAAAGTCTATAACAATCCAAAACTAAAAGTAATGATCACAAATTACAATTCACAAGTTTAAAACTATTATTCAATTCAAAATTCAAAACAACATAGATCCATAAGTTCATTAATCAAATAACAATACCATAGCATACATTACAAAATCAAAATAATAAAAAAAAATAGGCCAAAAAACGACGTCGTTTTGGAAAAAAAAAAAAAAAAAAAAAAGCCTGGCGCCTGGGACGCCTGACAATTTCTTTAGCCGATTTTAAAAATCGCGTAGGAGGGTTGGTGGCGCCTAGGGCGATTTTTTGAACAGAGCATCATATATCTATATGAATAAATAAGTGTTTTACACAGAAAAACAAAGAAACAAAAATAGTAATAAAATAATAATTACATAAACTACAAGTTTGATGTGCGACGTTTTCAATAGAATTATCAGTGTTTTATAGATTTTGATTTTTTTATATCACATATTCACATGTGACACGCGGGTCTACGGATTTTCCCGTTAAGTTTAGGACATTTTGATATACTTTACAACTAATTCGTGACTTACTGTAAAAAAAAAATTAAAAATTCTTTATCGTAAAAACCAGTCTTGCTGTGTAATTAGAATAAATAATGTTCTTATTTGTGCGTAAAAATTATTTATTTTGAAAAATAATTTTTCTATAAGTTGAATAAATAATGCTACGTTTTGTATGTACCATTTAATATTTTTAACTGATATTATTATTTTTCAAATAATACATAATATACGGGTGTTAAACTAGTAAATTCCAAAATCACTGTAAAAAAAAGCGAGTATCATTTTATATTTATAGGTCATTCCCAATATTATTATAATTATTTATTATTACTTTGTCGGAAAAGTGAAACATAATAGAGCCCATCAAGGCAACAAATGCCGTTGCACTCTCTTCTCCAAATCTCGTTCTTAATTGTCTATTGATTCAGAGTTCAGAAGCTTCAATTTACAGCAAAAAAGCCTCGACTCACCCCAGAGTCTCGCCGATAGCTTATTCCTTTGATTGTACGTCTCTATATATCCTTTTCCGTTTTTGTTGGACATATAGTCTGTATTATTCTATTCAAACTCAATTCATTCGATTCATTATTTATGTTTGCATTGACTGTTAACCCTCGGATTTTACTGCATTTATATGCAATTTTTTTAATATGTGACAGCAATCCCAATGTGCATTTGATAATTATCCTCAATATTCAGTGCTCAAACTCATTTTTCTCTGGAAATTGGAATTTGTTTGGGGAAAAGCTTTGTTTTTGATCTGATTTCATTGGACATGTATATACATCTGAAATGTGTGAATATTATTTGGATTGGGGAATCTAATGTTGACTTAGCTCATGTCGTAAAATTACACACTCAGGTAGATGATTAGTCTGTTTTATGAAAATCGAATCACAATTAGACTGTTGTTTTGATGTACACTCCTGTTTTGATGGGTTTTGACTTTTAGAACCGAGTCTGGTTCAAATTTGGCGCATTTGGTCATTTGAGTTTGTCAAATTTTAACCCGAGTTATGGAGGAAGACAAGAAGAAGAGGAAAAACAAGAACAAGAAGAAGAATAAGCAGGCCAATAAACAGACAGAAAGTGAGGTAAGGGAATCAAATTCGGAGAGTCAAAGCCATGTTCCGGAGATAGAACCGAATAGTAACGGTCAAGCGTCAGAGGCTATAGATTCATCAAACGACGTTGCGGGGCATATTGATGTTGGTAGGGGAGAAAGTCATGCTAATGGCAATAGAGGAGTAAGTTTATTTATTTATTTATTTTTTTCGTTCTGTGTGTGTACTGTTAGAGAATGTACTAATCGTATAACATCCGTTTGTCGTTTTATTATATTGGTTCACAGACATTAGCTGAAGCTGAGAAACAATATTGGCTGGACAGAGAGGTAAGGAAAAACTTGATCTATATAGTGTCGTGACTTGTAATTTATCATAATACTATTTATTGTTTCTAACTCGAAGGTTTATATAGGCCAGTTTTCAAGAGAAAGTGAAAGAGCTCGAAGCTGAAAAGGATGCCCAGATACAGAAGGAGGTTAAAATCCTAGCGTTTTGTTTTCCTGTCATTTTATTTTCACCACTCATTATATGTACATATGTTTGTTTTTTCCCTCTGTTTTATAGAGTTTCCTTGAAGAGAGAATCAAGCAGTTGCTGAAGGAAAACACTGAAAATGCACAAAAAGAGGTTAGGTTGCACTGCGTTTGGTTTGAGATTTTTGTGGTTTCCAGAGTCCAAATGAATAGTAAAATCTATGTTTGTTTAGCGTTTGAAAAGAGAACTTTACTGTAGAATGTGAAATCATGTCTGGTTAGTGGATGTTGTTGTATTATATTTATTATGTTTTTATGGATATATATTATATTAATTTATTTATGGGTAAATATGTAATGATGAGCTCTGTGTAATATTATATTAATTATTTGAATTGAATAGGTTAATAGGCTTCTGTTACGTCAAAAATTGTCTCTTATATTAGGATTTTCAAAACTTTGTTTTTCTTTTAAATGAAAGTCCAAAACCGGAACTGAAAAGTTTTGATTCTCAGTGAATGGCTTAATTTATTCTTCAATAGTGTCGCGTTTGGTTTTTTGTTTTCCTAAAGACTTAATGACTGTTTTGCTTTCGCAGGGTAGTGAAAGAGAAAAAGTCAAACAATTACAGGACGAGAAGAATGCATCCATGCAGAACGAGGTATTGAAATTTATCCTTGTACTTTTGACCCTCGTTTGTTATTTTGTATGTATTTATATATGTACATAATTCTTTGTGAATATATCCATTTCAATTAATATGTCATATGCATTTACAGGCTCTTCTTGAGGAGAGGATCAAACAGTTGATGAAGGAAAAGGATGAAAATGCACAAAAAGAGGTAATAAGTAGTTACGTTACGAGAGGATGTCTTTGTTTACAGCCTGTGAATGGCTTAATTACTTTTCAGGTAGTGTAAAATTTTATTTTTATTGTGTTTCGCAGGCTAGTGAAAGAGAAAAAATCAAACTATTATACGATGAAAAGAACAAATCCATGCAGAACGAGGTAGTTTTGACTTTTCAGAGAAATTGACCTAATCTGTCGGTTGAAAATCTTTATCATGCGATGAGTTTTTCTAGTTTCTTTTATTTGAGCAAGCAATTTAGAACGGAAGCAATATGTGACAATGTTGGCTTGTACAGGTTAGCCTAAAGGAGAAACTAATGCAGTTGGAAAAGGAAAAGAATGCGTTGAGCTTCAATGAGGTAATTTACAAATTGAAACTAAAAGGTTAAGATAAAATTTTTGATTTGGATATCATGACCCGCTAATTTCCAAGTTATATATTTTTTAGCAGCAGCTGATATTTTCTAGACTTACAGGGTATTCAAGAACAGAAAATTCTACAATTACAAAATGAATTGGAAGCTCACTTGCAGAGAGTGGTAACACTACATACGTAGATTATTTATTTTTATTGATTTTACATTTTCTTTCTTGAATTCTTTTTACTGTTCTGCATTTTAGGCTAGTATAGAGGTGAAAATTCTACAACTGGAGGGTGAAAAGGATTCCTGGGTCCAGAAAGAGGTGATTTTTCATAAAAGTTCTCATATTGTACTGATATCATTTTTTGTTTCCAGTGACATTTCTCTGAAAACCTTTACTACTTCTGTTACAATTTCATTTTCACTCGTTATTACTTTGTATCTTGAGGTTCAAAAATTATTTCTTGTAGGTTGCTTTTGAGGACAAGGTTAATCAATTGGTGGATGAAGCTGCCTTTTCGAATCTCACAAAGGTAAAATTGAGTCTGAGTTTTCCTTAAAATAAAGAATTTATGTCACTTAGTTTTTGTTCTGTATACTTCTTATCTTTTAGGTCTTCGTCGTGATATAGCAAGGGGACTAGTGTGATATAATAATTTAATTTATAGCATGAAACACAGGTGAGCTTAGAAGAGAAGATAAAACAGATGGATAAAGAAAGAGATTCCTGGATCCTGAAGGAGGTAAAACTGCTTTCATCTTGATGTGTAAGCTTGTTTTCCATTTTTAACTGCTGCAGTCTCGAACAACACACAAACATTTTGAAGAAACTTAATATTATTTTATGATAATTATGTAATTTAGTAGATTAATATTTGTACTTCTCCCTAATTAAGCATGCAATAATATAGAGCTTGTTTGTATTAATTTCCAAGGTGTTCTTTTTCTCTTTTCGATTTGATACTCCAAAAAATGCATTTAATTTACCCATTTCCATTACAAACACAACTAAATTTCATTACCAAAACCATTTTACAAATTACGCCATTTCATGCATATACCAAAAATCATTTCAAACTCACAATTCATGCCTTCTTATTCAAAAAATATCATAAGCCAAATATTTCATTTTCAAAACCTATATAGACAACATAAATATAAAATCTTTCCATTATTACACAAAAGGTCTGGAAATATTATTTTTAATACCTAAAAAAGCTGGAAGCATGAAAAGGTTGAAACTAATGGGCTCATATCTTATAATTCCTGCTACCACATTGACCACTTTCAACTTTTTATGTCTGCATTTTGGCTACCACCTGGTGTGCCTAAAATAACATCTCAAGAGATGAAATAAACATAGATCACAGACACACACTCGTGCACGATGGAACTTTCACTTGTCAACTTGGCTGAAACCAGCTACATTCAGTTATAATATGACTCAATGATTGCTGGATTAGAATGTATTGTTGGTTTTTTAATTTATCAGCTGATGTGTCCATTATGCTAAATTTCGACAATATTACATTGTAATACGTATGCCCTGCATTGTCCATGGTGATAGTTTATGAACCCGCTACTTTTCTGTGTGGGATTTGAATTGTGACAGAACTCAGCCGAGGAATCAGTTGCCAGCCTCACTAATGAAAACACCAAATTACGAGCTCAGGTAACAACCCTAGAAGTATAAATCAATTATTAATTATCATTTAAGAGAATGAAAAAGATGACATTGTAAGTTTCTAAAATTGGGATCTCTCATTTCTCAAGTCAAACGGTACTCTAGAGCCAATGTATTTTCTGCATACCATTTTTATGCTGATGAGACTTTTTTTTTTAAATAAAAATTATACTTGGGATTCCTGGAAAAATAGAACGATGCCGCATAAATAACATGGTACCCTTTAGTTCTATTTACTTGTAGCATCCCTATTTTTTCTGATAATGGAACTTAAAATCAGAGCCTTTCAGGTGATAGAACTGGAGCAGTCGAGGGAGAGTCTCTTAGAAGAGAAACAACAGTTGACGCAATCTGTGTCCAGTCTACAATTACAGCTTAATAATCTTGCAAATGCTGCTGGCAACAACAAAGTGGTAAAATCTCTATCTTCTGCTTCTCTGCATGTGACTGTTACTTTTATATTCGACTTTCAAGAATGAGATCATTTATTATTATTATTATTATTATTATTATTATTATGGTGTAGTTAGCGTCATTCGGTTAGAATTTTATTTCTGATTCAGACTTCTGAAGACGGGGATGCAAATTACCGGATAGAAGCTGCACGTGCACTAGTTGAGAAATTGGTTACAGAAAACTCAGAGCTTGTTGAAAAGGTATGGTGACAAATGTGAGTGGTTTACAATCCAAAACAGCCTTAACAGGGCAGGCCCCCCCTGTTGAAAAAAAAACAAAAAAAATAGATAACCTAAAAAAACAACTCTAAAAAATGAAAAATAAACACACTAAAAACCTAAAAAAAAAAACCTAAAAATTCTAAAAACTGTATAAAATAAAATAAAAATTCAAAAACCCTAAAATCTTAAAAAGACATAAGCTAAACTAAACTAAATAAAAAACTACAAAAAGAACCCTAAAAAACCAAAAATTAAAAATTTGGCACTGCCTAACGAATGTACTCCATTAGATGGGTGTACACAAGTTTTTGTCAAAAACTTTTGATTCAAGAGTCTTGGACAGGAGCTATAATAATGACTGTATTGTTCAGGTGAATGAGTTGTATGCTGAGCTTGACCGAAGAGGTGTAAAAACAGAACAATATTCCTCTGCTGGCTCCGTTTCAGAGGCTGTAACTAATCAATTTACTGATAATAGCTCAGCTCTCGTGCCCGATTTGACAGTTGGAGTTAGTGGGGTCCACAGTGCTGATCAGGCTACTGAATTAATATCCGAAGCTAGCAATATGATACCTACCTCAAGCAGTGCCCAGTTATTGGAAAATGTCATTGTCGAAGATCAGAGCAACGGTGAGCTCGTGAAAACTAATGATGGCCGTGGACTTGAAAATTCTTCAGAAATTATAGAGGCTGATGAAATTGTGCAAATCCCATTAGACGAAGGTGAAATGAAGGAAAATAACGTGGGGCTGCATTTGAATGATGATGAGAGGACTGATGATGTCTTTATCACTGATGCCCCGTTGATCGGTGCTCCGTTCCGTTTAATATCTTTTGTTGCTAGATATGTTAGTGGAGCTGATTTAGTCGATAAGAACACTGGAAAATAATTTTCTACAATATTCAGTAGGAAAAATAGAAAAAGCCTATGACACCAGAGATTTGTGCATTGTTTTTTAGTAGGTAGATACAGGCACACAACAGTGTCCAGAAATAGCAGCTGGCTCTATTTATACAGTTTCTTTGTTTTGCTACGTGGACTATGCTTTACAAGGACGATAGATACAACTGAATGTTAAAACTTTTTTCCCCCTGTTAATTATCCACAACAATCGGTCAAACTTGAATTCCAATAAAAACATCTTAATGGCTACTTGTTGGAAGCAAATTATTATTACATGTGATGAAAAGTCTATTCGACGAGTAAATGGTGATGTTTATGAGCAACTTTCTTTACAACGATGGGTTGGACCTGGGCTTCTCGGACGACGGTCGATTCTCAGAATCCGATAGCCGAATTTCCTCAATCATCTTGACAATCTCACCCATAGCAGGCCTCTGCTCTGGCAGCCTCGTCACACACGCCATTGCAATCTGAAGCATTTGGACCATCTCTTCTTCAATATTCCGATACTTGATCAGATCGGCATCGAAAACCTCAGCCGTCCATTCCTCCCTCACGACGGACTGGACCCACATCGGTAGGTCCAAAACTTCGTCTTGCCCCACCACCGACTGAATCGGTTCTTTACCGGTGAGCAGTTCCAGAAGGAGAACACCAAAGCTGTAAACATCCGACTTTTGAGTCGATTTCCCAGTCTCGACCGCCTCGGGCGCTCGGTAACCGGCACTTCTTGAGGTGGTCGATGGGTTTCCCATGAGAGGAGTGAGACCGAAATCCGTAATGCATGGGTCGAAGTTTCGTGTGAGGAGGATGTTTGAAGATTTGACATTTCCGTGTGTCGATTTACCAGCAGAATGAATATGTGCCACTCCCTTGGCTGCTCCCAATGAAATCTTGACCCTTGATTCCCAATCAAGATTTCTTCCATGCTCCCTTTCGCCTGCAGACATCATAATTAAAGAATAAAGAGAATTCTATTTAAAAAAAGTTTTTTTTTTAATTTTTTTTAATTTTTTTGCAATGTTACCATGGAGTAGGGTGGACAGGCTGCCACCAGACACATGGTCATAAACAAGGAGTTTCTCATCCTTGGAATAGTAATAAGCTCGAAGGGGGACGATGTTAGGGTGATGACTTAGCCTCCCGATGACTTTCATCTGTTGTTCAAATTCTCTTTTCCCGACAACAATCTCTCTGAGCCTCTTCACCACCACCGATATCCCTTCTTCTAAAATAGCCGTGTATGTCGTACCGTAGCTCCCTTTCCCTAGAACCTCGGCCGAGGCTCTCAATAAATCCTCGAGATTGAAACTATAGGAAGACCCTTCGAAGAAAATCAATTTATTTCTTTCGGCTTCTTGGACTCCACTGCTAAAGTCTTCTTTTGGGGTCTCGCGTTGAAATGGCTTCCCTTTTAGCAACACGCTCTTGAAACTTCTTTTCCGCTTGACACACAATGCCAACATTGATAAAGCAACGACAACTAGCAATGCGGCACCACCTACGGCTATTGCAACTATAGTCCCGGTGCTTATACTTTTCTTGGCCCTCTGCGTTTGAGGGATTATCGGAGAAATCGGGCTTGGGCCCGAAGAAGGAGATTGTGGAAAGAAAATCTGAGAAGGTGAAGGCGAAGGCGAAATAGAAGGGCAGTCATCGAGTGGTCTCCCGCACAACATTGAGTTTCCGGTGAATGAATCAGCCGGAAATGTTCGGAGGTGAATCGGAATTGGACCGTTGAGGTTAATATTATTGCTAAGGTTTAATTGCTTAAGCCTTGGAAGGTTGAGATCAGGCACGCGACCGGATAGAGAATTGTTTTGGAGGTACAAAGTGGTGAGATGCGTGAGATTTTGGAATGTGACCGGAATGTTCCCCGTTAACGAGTTAAATGAAAAATCGATGGCGTTGAGCTGCGAAGAAAACGAGAAAGATGGAATGTCCCCCGAAAAGTTGTTCTGTTGGAGGTTAATATATCGGAGGGAACCTAGAGACAGAACATCGGTTGGCAAACTACCGTTGAGGTGATTGAACCGAAGGCTCAGTGTCTCGAGCCCATCCAAACGGCCCAACGTGTTTTCAGGAATAGGGCCAATGAGTCCAAAGGCAGGGAGACGAAGTGCCATTACACGAGTGGCGTCCGGAGTGCAAGTGACTCCGGGCCAAGATTTGCAAACCGAAGAGGATTTTTTCCAGTTGAGTCTCCGAGCATGAGGTATGGAAGAAGCGAAATCGAGAAGGGCTTCTCGATCGGACTTGAGGTCCGGAATGATTGTTGTTGGCAGTAGAACAAGAAAGTAAAGTAAGAAATAGCATTTGGAGAATGATGAATGGGGGTTCTTCATTCTATATCATTTGTTGTCTTTCTCCTGCAGCCACATTCATATAGAAGATCATTTGTAATTAAATGATGTCTTTCTAGTAAAATGGAAATAAGTATAATGTTCGTGAAACTAGATGTCAGAAAATAATGTATGGAATCATTTTCGTTCCATATTTTCCAATTTACAAATGTCATGAAAACTGAAATCACCAAAAAAGAAAAAAAAACAACCAATAACTTCTCAATTATTACTTTTCCTAATGGAAATTAGAAAATGAAATAAGTTTCTTGAAAACACAACATTAGTAATTGAAAATTCCGCAACTTAATAAAATTATTATCTGTTAAGCTAATCAAACTAAAAAAAGCGTCAAGTTATTTGCATATAAAATTGGTTGCACAAAATGGTTTATGAATTAAAAAGTATGCAAATTGTCAGGCCCCACAGATCAAGAAAACAGACAAAACCAGAATCTAAGTTGGATCAGACAAGAAACAAGAATGAAAATACATACTGAAATGAGGAAGAAAGAAGTTGGGTACCTGAGTGATAGGGGGCAAAAGAGTGATGAGTGTTTGGAAGCTAAAAATAGACGATGTTATAAAATGGGAGCATGTTGCTGGAATTTGGATTTTCCTGTCTAACTCAACGTCCACCTGCAGTGTTGTGTTGTGTTGTGTTGTTGATCCAACGGCATTGTCTTTACTTTTGTATATTCCCTCTTTTTACTTTAGCATATCTAACAAGTTTTAGTAGCTTCTCAGAATAAAGGAAGGGAATTTAAAAAAAAAAGGGACGAGGGAAATTTGTGGGGTTAAAAGTGTGTTTGGTGTTGGTTGAGTGGAAATCAACATTTTTTTTTGGGAGTAATATTGGGGGCTTGTTCGTCAAGCAAACGAAATTATGCACAATTCTCGATGCCTTGAAGACCTCTTTTTTCTCTTTATTGTTGGGTCCTGTCCAGAAGTGGTATCTTTTCCGTAAGATACAACTACATTGGTTCAGAAATTTGCGTGCAAATTTTGGATAATAATTAAATTAAAAACCCATAAAACAAAATGGGGGTATGTAAGCAAGAATATGAAAAACCCACACAGTACTTGATATAATTTGATGAGTTTCCATTCCATATATGTACGTTGTTATATATTAGTAGGCAAACAAGTTAAGAAACATGCTATGTTATGTCGACCCAATTTTTTGATTTGTGATATAAAATTAGATTAAGCCGTTGACAAAACATGGGCAGTTGGGATTCGGTATAATGCTATGCTTTTTTTCACCTCGTGAGGCCTGAGCTTTCTTAACGAATGGAAAAGAAATAAAAATAAAAATAAATGAATAATTGATTGGAGGTGGGTAGCACTAGCACATGCTTGGTGCTGGAGTTCATATTTAATGGGTGATGTTAAATGGTGCAGCAACACACCAGCGGATGCGCTCAAACCTAAATAATAAAATGGCCTTCACATGAATCATGTTGTCCTCTTCTCCTAATTCTATTTCTCTCTCTATATTCAATCTGATTGTTGACATCATCTTTTAACTAATAAAGCCAAGAAAAAAAAAAAGAAAGAAAGAAAGAAAGAAGACAGTTACCTGAACATTTTAGTGCAGAAATAGAGCACTTTTACTGCACTTACGGTGCTATACTGCAATATTCAGATGCTCGGTATGCCTTCTGAATCGGAACACGTATGTTTACATAACTTATACAAATATCAAAATCGGCTATCATTTGATTTCAGAAAAGCGGATATTTATACAACCTTCAAGTTTTTCCACTGGCTACCTAATCCCCATTTCAAAGAAATCCCATTTTAACCAAAACGTATATTAGTGAACCAAAGCCAAGTGTAAAAAACAGGCATGCTTTCTCCTCCAAAAATCCTGTTTCTATGCAAAACTCAACCTCCTGACACGGCCTGAGGACTATTAAGTATGAAAGAGTATGTGTACTAATTTGAAAGGGGAAGATGAGAGACAAAATACAACCATAATCATGAAGTGCTCGCAGCCAATATACAACTAAAGACAAGGCTGCTAATTTCACAAAACTCTTTGCTACCCATGTCTAGCTTATCATACAATACAACCATCAATTACAGCAAAACCATTTATACCTTGCGGGTGTATCAAGTAAATGCAAGTCATTCCGTTTACGGGGCATAACAAACTCGACATAAACATTACTTTTGCTCAGCCAATAATATATCATATTCTTTTGTCTCCCAACCTTTGTTGAAAAAAAATATATATATTAAGAAAGTGAGAATGAAACCAGGGAAGAATTTTGACGAAAATAAAAGGCCAAGTTTTTCATGAGGTTATAACGGATCAAATGGTTCTGGCAGAAATTCAAATCCATTATCAAAGATGGGTCCTTGGTCAGATTTATCATCAAGGCCGTGAAGCCAATTTGAGTTCTTCAGATCCTCTTTGAGAAGAATCATGTCATATCGGGAACTTTCGTAGATATCAAAGTTGCTCAATTTTGCTGAAGAATGAGACTTGTCTTCCTCGCTCCCACTTTCAGAATATCGGTATCCATTTTCTGCAATGGCACCATTACTACTGGTAGACATGCTTCCATTGGCAGATGCTGCACCAGGTTGAGTTTTCTGGTTGGTGGACCTAATGCTTTGAGGAAATAGATTCGAGCCTGTAAGAGGACGAAACCCATTGCTGCCGTTTCTTATGTCCTGCAGTAGTATGGCACGATCTTTGAGAATTATGGATAAGAACACAAAAACTAAAAACCAGTTTAAAAGTGTAAAAGATCTATTAGGCTCTATTTGTTTATGGGTTAAAGAATCCCGGATTGGGATTTTGAAACTCCAAATCATCAAACAAACATTTCAAATTTTTTAAAAAAATACAACATTCCTTTTCTTCTCAATGAACTTTTCAAATATGTACTTTTATTTTTATATACACAATTTGAGTGTCAAATTGTAAATCTCGGAGAGAGGATTAATTTGATAAATTATTCATCTAAAATAGATAAGAAACAAAAAAATTATGGTGATTTGAAGTTTTGAGTATAAAAAAGATGTGATTTGATATGATACAACAACAAAACCTTCACAAATCTCTAATCAAACAAGGATTTTACTATTCATTTGGACTTTCAAAATCCAAATTCCATGACTTTCAAAACCTCGAAAATCCTTAAACAAGCATAGACTTTAATAAAAAGGATTACCATATGCCGTATAGCCATGTCAAGTGATTTCTTCGAGATCGTACGGCCAAATCCTCCTGTGTTATCTGTGGATGTCTTTGTGGGTTTCCGTGTCGATGAATCTCTCCTGGAATCCATTGAATCAGTCAGATGCCCATTGCCAAGTGGTCGACCCTTTCCAGTGGGCTCCACAACTCTTCCCCTAGTGACAACCGGCGATGATTGTCTCCTAACGGAAGAAGTATTTGGTGTAGGGTCAGCATTCCCTTTTGAAGCGAGAACCGCACCGGGTCTAGACCTACCAGCAGATAATGGTCTATCGGGCAAAGTCGTACGGAGGTTTGGTGGTGTATCGTGTGGGAAATCAGGGAGTACAATTGGCTGTGACGGGGTCCGAGCTCGTGGGCCAGGGGAGCTTGGGCGGGAAACTGAAGCGGCACTACGCCCATTAGTGAGACTACGCCCACCTGGGGTCGAAGATCCAGATACGGGAGATAAAGATGGTGACGGATTTCGACGAGTAGGTGTCGATGGCCTCGATGTAGACCGAGCAGCAGTAGAATTCGAGTTGGCAGAGATTTGTGACCTTGAAGTAGGAGTAGATGGTCTTGAGTTTGAGGACGGTCTTGTTTTATCCATTGAAGATGAGCTGATAGAAGGCCGGGGTCGAGCGGGAGTTGTAGAACGTGAGACAGATGGACGGGAAGGGGTTGAAGGCCTTGTAACTGATGAGGAGCGGTTGGTAGGAGTGGATGGTCTGATATAAGACGAGACGGAGGCAGAGCTTGTGTTGAGAATGTTGGTTGATTTATTGGAATATGTGCTGTACTGGGTATTAGAAGCAGAAGGTCTAGTCACTGAGCTGCTTCGAGTTGGTTTTGCAGCATGATGGTTGTTCTCTGACTGAGATACTGACAGCTGGAATTGAAAAGGTTTGTGTAATTAGAACTATTTGCATGAATGGACAAAAGAGAGGAAATGCAAAGTAATTTGAGCAATGAGAACACAAATATAACTGAAAATATTTTATGACCAGCAAAAAAGTAACAGGAAGCAAAAGAGCTAGAGCAGTGTAATGGAAGCTTATATGATAAAGGGAGGCAAGTTGGCATACCCGTGAGGCTTTGGTGGTTGTTGATATTGATCGGACCAACGGACCACTTCTGGGAGCCATAAGACCTGTTGGCGATCCAGATCCATTTCCATCCGAAGAAGGGACCAACGGAGTTCCGGGAGGAGTAAGAAGCCTATTAGATAAAAGGATTAGAATTAATTTCCAGAACTGATAACCAAGGCAATCTAGGCTGAACTCTTAATATTTTCTCAACTAGCATAATTTTCATCTCACATGTTATAGAACAGAGTATTCCTAGAATCTGGGTTCCATGATTTAAATTTATCTAATAATGGTCAGAGTCACTGGTTTATATAAAATGGGATGAATCTGTGCGAAGAGTTTATGTGAGTATTCAAGTGCTCTCACAGAGAACATTCGAAGTTTCACAATCGGAATTTTATGGGAAAAAAACAATTAGGTTTTCTTCCATTTTGGTCAGGGTCTTGTAAAATTCACTAGTAGGAAATATTTGATATGGTTAAACACAATGGCAACAGTTCATATAGTAACATCCGACTCATCATTTATTAGGATCAGTTCGCCCTTGGAGTTTTAACACTTTCTTTATGCAACTTCATGGCAGATAAAAGTGGGTTTCAGGTCTAAATTTTCATTGAATAAGCTAATCTTCTAATCAACAGCCCAAGCCCCACCCGCTGTACCATCTATATGCAATACTCTCGAATCACGTTTAAACTTTAATTACTGCCATCATACTGCATATACATTGATATCTTCCTTCAGCATTGTAATACCCATGAGTCTCATTTGAAATCAACCGAAAGTAAGGGTACATATCAGAAATTTATTTCCTCGTACATTGTTGTTCCATGGTAATCAACAGTCAGGGGGAAATTACAAGCAAAATTAAAGGGATATAACCTTTCACTTTTCAGCATAAGCTAGATCTGATCGTTATAACTATGAAAATAAAGGTGTGAAAATTGTACCAATCATAGTCGTGCTTTCCTCCCTCAGCCGATGACAGTAAATCATCCAATCTACTATGCCCCTGTCTTGCTGATCCAAGTGATAGTCTCCCCAATTTCACCGGCACTAACCGCAAAAAAAAATAAAAAATATATGAAAACAGCTAAAACAAATGGAGAAAACAGAGGTAGCAATTTATAGGAATGAATGAAGAAGAGCACAATGATAACAGAGCGAACGCAGAGATTCAGAATTGCAAGGGAAAAAGGAAACCGCAAACACGACGTCGTTCGGCTTAATTAACTAACGGTCCCCGCATTATAATTAACAAATAATAACGCCAAAAACAGAAAGACCAGAGAAAATACTGGATTATATTCATTAATTAATGAATTCTAATCATTTCCATTAATCGACAGAAATAGAGGGAGACGACGAAGAAGAGATAATGAGACGACGATAAGTACCATCTGACTCGTCGGAGGAGGCGACGGAGAGACTGCGGCGGCTTTTGGAGAAGAGATCTAAAGGATCGTCGGAGGAAATAGGAGCTCCGTTGAGGCTGAGGCCTCGGCGGTGGTTGAGCGGAGCATTGCGGCCGGCACCGGTGACAGACTCTCTCAAGGTGCGATTCAGCATATCTGAGAGGTGATGAGGTGCCGACTAGTCCACCACCACTAGAGAAGAGAAAAGTAAGAGCGAAGAGCACGCAATGCGTAAAATATGGCCAAGGGAAATGGAGTGATGGGAACAAGACTTTTTCTGTTTTCCGTTTATCATTCTATTTTACTGTACGACGTCGTTAAGAGAAGAAGGGAAATAAAATTTAAAAAAAAAATGAGTAAAAAAAAAATAAAAATGACACATCTCATGTTTGCTTCCTGGAATATAGAGAGAGAGAGGATATAATATTAGATGTGTATGTATTGATTGAGGATAGTGAGGTGAGGGTGGTGAGAGCAGAGAGGCAAGCGCATGTTCGGGTGATAGTATTAAAACACGAGAAATACAGAACAGCTGTGCCCTTTCCATTACTTTTTTCACTTTTCCATTTTTTATTTTATTTATTTGTTTATTTCTATTTGAAGATAGGTGATTTGAGTTATGGTTCACGAGTAGAAATGGAAAGTAGAAGTCTGGATTCACCTTATCCCCTGATATTCATAAGCCAATAACTATATTCTTTGAAGTTTCAACTGTGTAATAAATTTTATAACCATACTTCTTTTATAATACATCAAATATACAGCTGAACATTAACAACACGTATTTATGTTATAACTATAATTAAACGGAATATAAAGTAAAAAGTAGGAGATATGATACAATTGGAGTTCAAGATGCAACCCTTACCAAATATATAATAAAGTCGTTAACGAATTATAGATACTAGTCGACACAATATCATATTTATAATTGAGCATGTGTACATTATTTAAAAAAATATAAGAGGATTAAGAAATTATGTCTTGTGTTTTTATGCAATTAACCTCTTAGATCCATAGGTTGTGTTAAATTTATTTTATAATTGCATCGTACGATGATTCAATAAAAGGGGTAATTAATCAATTAATTAATTAATGTACTCTCTATAGAAAAAGCTAGTTGCCGATTGGAGTAAGAAATATTGGAGAAGGGATTATATGATGGGCCACCTGTACCAAAATGTGGCCCATTATTACTATGTTGAGATGTTGGATCTAGTTACAATTATTTTAACAAGCATTTGCTAAGGATGTTGGCTTTGGACCCTAAGCTGTGTGGTTACCGAATCATTATCACTATATATCAGCCAATCATTTCCTCCTCATCCATTCAGATATTTCTCACCTCAAAATCAATGCCGCACCTTTTATTACCACAGCTATGATTAAACAAACATAGTTTATGCACTTTGTTCACAAACTAGCAAAAAAGGGCAAAAGCCAAATTGCAAGGATGGTGGTGAACTCGAGGGGCTTTCTGCTTTCAAAAGGCTACTGTAATGTAATATAATCAGTTTTTTTAGTGTACTACTTTTAATGTCACAATTTCTAAGTCAAGCACTTATGTGTCCATATCATAATTTTTTAATTAGAGTTGCTGAGCACTAATATGCGAAGTATATAATATAAATAATAAATATTAAGAAAGTCGATATTGGGAAGTCATTTTGAAATACACAATAGAACAGTATTGCAAAATCTACCGAAACAATCAGATGCGTCTGTATATTTAGAGTTGATTAATAATAGATGGTAAATCTTATCACGTCCCTTCCAGATATCAACTGGTAGATATTTTTACGAAGATGTGCCTCGTATATTATTTGAGGATTTTCGGTCCAATCTCCGTATTTATCGACCACCTGCTTCGATTGCGGGGTGTAATAGATAGTAAATCTTATGATTCTCTTTATCTACTATATATAGTAGGTTTATATTGTATCTTGTAAACACCTAGATTAGTGGTTCTCACGAGTTGTATTTATGTACGTTTTTACGATAAATAGAATGACAGATTACATTCCTTTAATAAGGCTTAGTTGAGATTTAGAATCATGAATATTTATCATTCTGTAATTAGTAATAATTTTTGTTGTTATATAATTTAAAATTCTTTAATTTCTAATCATGTTTGAAAAGTGATTGATAATGTACTATTAATAATATTTAATTTCTTAAATACAATGACGATGGAACAAAAGAGATTAATGTTGAGTTAGGTGTAAATAATTATTGATAAATGAAATCTAAGAACAAACATGGTCATCAAGTATTTGGATGGTTGATGAGAAAAATTGTGTGGTGTGTTGAGTTTGAAATTAAAGTACATACATATATAGTAAATGAAATAGTGACATTTGGTATGAAAGTCAAAGAAGAGGGGGGCGGCTAAAGACGTGATATTAATGACCAGTTGGGGCGGGTAAGAAAATTAAGGTTGGAGTAGGTCACAAACTCCTACTACTACTACACTAACTAACACCAGTAATTAAATGTTATTAAATAATTGAAGTCGCTGTTTCCTCTGCTTTTTTTTTTTTTCCTTTTTAAAACCAAACCAACAAAAAAACAATTTGAAATTCCGTTGTGCATAAAATGAATTAATTTCGTGTGCATTATACGATGGATGATAAGAAGGGAAATTGGGAGTGGGTGAGTTGCAGACACCTTAATGTAGAAGAGCATTAAATGAAAGTGTTAAAATCAAGTCAAGTACTGTAGTAGGTGGTACACGAGGGAAAAAGATGCATCATATCATCATGTATGGAAATTGGAATGACCCATCATCATGTATCTACTCGGCCAATATCGGGAGACCATGTGATGTCCATGTATTTCGTCTTCAACAGATATGGGAAAAACATTCAACACAGAATAGGACAGCATTAAAATTGACGTGTTATGTGCTTGTGTGGTTCCATCTGTGATTTTCTTGCTTTCTTGTCTCGCTATCTATCTTATTCGTGGAATACCATTTCATATCTACTTGTACCGATTAACAAATTACTATCTTATTTTATCAAAATTAATCGAAAATTTGTTAACCAGTGATCAATTTGTCGATTAGTCTTATATTCAATTTCAATTTTAATTAAAATATTAATATATTGGATATAAAATCTCTTATTTTATATCCGTAAATGTAACAAAATTCCTTACTTTATATCTAGAAAAGTAAGAAAATTCTAGTGAAAATTTCTTAGTTCGAAAAGTTAAGAAGAATTTTTACTTTGTATCCATGAAAATAAGGAAATTTCTTACTTCATGTTTTTCGGGAAAAATATAAAAATAAAATCTGTAAAAAAGAATAAAAAATAATCTCGCCAGAAAATTCATGTTATATTATTATTCAGTAAAGGTCGGTTATGAAGCATGTCCAATTACCTTTTGAATTAATTCAAAGAGGTCCAAAAGGTTAATAACTTTTCTTGTTGGACTCATGGGCTAATTGATGGTTAGCTCAAAAAATATGAAGGTGATTTCTCACATATTAAAGAAAAAAACAAACACGAAAAGAAAAGGATAACTCCCCGAAATCTATAGTTGAAATAGAAGACCCACAGTTGTAGTGTTGTGGGGCCCAGATTCGAGACGGCATGTGCGAGTCACCCCATTATTGAACAGACAAGACGATTATGATGATGGATGATGCAAGTAAAATTTTATTCACATGGAAAAAGAGGCCCACTCCGAGAATATGCAGAGCAACTGCGGCTCCATCACACGTTCCTTTCAAGTTAAGATGTTAACTTCAACCACACACATATGTTAAGATGTTTGGCCAAGGTGCATGCATTTCAGTAGGAATAAATATGTCAAAGATTGATTCAGGAACTGAGTTAGGCCTTCTCGTGATGATTTGTTGCTCAGCTATGTTACCCAGTTATACATTAATGATATGTTTATACGTCAATAAACGAACCAAAAAGAACAAAATTGACACCTTCTCTCGATTGACTAATTGGTAAAAATAGAAGTCAAGTAACTATATACCAGCCACTAAATAAGCTATATACTTTGGAAGAAAATTTTCAATCCTCCCATGTGTAACCACATGGCATAATCATAATCATTGACTGTAGTTTGATGATTATCCAGAAAAAATCTCAAATCAAATCAGTTCGATATGCAAAGTGCAATGATTACTTGTAAAATTCGAAATCGGTGTCTGGCTTCTTGACGTTGCTTCTATATCCCTTCTCAAAATCTTTTGGAAGTATAACATAACGGTTTTTTCGGACAGCTTGCAGACCTGCCTCCTGACATATAGCAGTAATCTGCAGGAAACCACAAAATCTCAGTTTCTTCACAAGCCAACTCAAAATTGTTAACAACCCAATTTTTTTATTATTATTTTTTAGCTTTCCCTCCCTAAAAAGTGAAAATGAAAATCCACTTAAAATCAAACAAAAACAAAACACCGAGGCAAAAATTGCTGAAAAGACAAGGAGTGGGATAAAATTGTTGGAGATAAAACTACACAATCCGAGAAACAAACCTCAGCAGCGCTGATTTTATCGGGTCGAGAGACATAATCCTCTAAGTCAACTTCATCGCTTAAGTTCATCTTGGCAGTGCAAACCTGCTTGAAAACAAGCAACTATTAGTGGACCACACTTTTTCAACATCAGCAATCTATTCAAAAAAGACTCGAGTATTGCAAGTTCAATCACAAAAACTAATGAAAAGTGAAAATGATCACTTTAGGTGTAATTTCTCCGAAAGCTAACCTGAAAAACAAGCCTCTTCTGCCGTCTATCAGGCAAAGGGAATTCGATTTTACGATCAAGCCTACCAGGACGAAGAAGGGCAGGGTCCAAAGTGTCCGCACGATTAGTGGCCATGATGACCTTCACATTCACAGTTTGATCAAACCCATCCATCTGGTTTAGAAGCTCCATTAGAATCCTTTGAACCTCTCTATCTGCTCCCGTTTGGGCATCAAATCGGGCAGTTGCAATGGCATCAACCTCGTCTATAAAAATAATTGCAGGCGCATTCTCTTTGGCCAGGCGAAATACATCACGGACCATTCTAGGACCCTTTTTGCGTCCAGCAGCAACAATATTATATTAGATCCAAGTTTCAAACATTAGAAACAGGAAAGCAATAAATAAATAAATAAAGATATTGAAAGGCTTCTTGAAAAACTACCTCGCCAAGATATTTCTGCACAAACTCCGAACCCACCACTCTTATGAAAGCTGCAGTTGTGTGGTTTGCTACAGCCTTTGCGAGCATGGTTTTACCTGTACCGGGGGGTCCATAAAGCAACACGCCACGAGGAGGATCAATACCAATCTGCTTGTACAGATCATGGTGCGTGAGAGGCAGTTCAACAGCTTCTCTAATCTCCTGCTTTTGAATGTCACATCCACCAATGTCCTGATCACATAATAGACAGAAAGAATGATAAAAGAATCTTCCCATAACAAAAAAGATTCGAGCATCTTCATGTAAAACAAAATGCTGTAAACCACAAATTCAATCACTCGTTGGTCTATACCACATAGTGTGGCATGGTTGGACCGTGGGAACAAGATTGACTTGGTGGGATCGAAATATTACAACAACCTTACTTAAATTTTCTTGTAAAGATTGACTAAAAGTGATTTAATGGATGGAGCAACAGACACAACCGTAAGATATTGATTCTACAGAAACTGAGTCCAACAACAACTGGGATTGTAAGAACCAATGTGATACAAAGGAGAGCCAACATTATTCAAATTTGAAGTTCCCTTTCCAGTCTGATACACTATAAATTATAATCTACCCCAACTGTAATAACACATAATACTCTACAATTACGAATCAACAAACTGATAGAACCATTATAAACTGAAAACAGCCATACTTCTCAAACCCCGGTTTAGAAAATCAATCAAACCACAGTCGAACTCAATAAAGCCCTAATTTACCAAGTAATACACGCTAGGAAACTTAAACCTAATTAGCTCATCTAGTGCATAACTCAATTATAACTTCTTCATTCCAATTATACTATTAATTGAAAAAAAAAGCAAATAAAAATTGAAAGTAACTGACATTGTAGGTGACATCAGGCTTCTCGGCTTGGCTGAGTAATGAGATGCTAGAGTCAGCCTCAGGTGGCAACACATCAACTAAGGCATTGGAATGGCGATGCAGAGCGACGGAGGCGGAGGGCTTGAGGAGCTCACGATTGATGGTGCTCCGGATCCGAACGTAGTAATTCGAACCCGTAGTGGAGGAGACAATGGCGTTGTTCTCGTCAATCATCTCCAGGAACTGACCAATTACCAAAGGAACAGATTGTATCCGCTTCACCTCCTCCTGCGCCCTCAAAAACTCTCGCTTGAGGTTTTTGAATTCGTCCTTCACATACTCATCTTGAATGTCCGTGAATTCCAGATGCCGCTGCAGGGATTTCAGACGCCCATACAAATCTTCTTCGTCTATAGGTTTAGGATCTAGTACCATCACCGACGCTGCCATAATCTCTTTTGCTTTTTGCTTCCTGCTACGGTTCTCTCTGTTCCCTTATAAGTCCTTTCTTGCCTTGCTTGCTGGAGACGAAAAGGAATTTTTGGATATCGTACTTGCACTTGTGGGCCGACATTTTAGATGTTGGGCTGAGTTCTATTAGTATATATGGGGGTTGTGGTGCTTACAAGTAAAAATACGCCATCTCTCCTAATAAATTTTGTGATATGTACAAAAATAAACAATTTTTTTGGAAAAAAATAATTTATATTTTTATTTTATATATCTAATTTTCTTTCAAGATTACTTAATTTATTTTAAAATTACTCTCCGTACATAATTTTTAGTTGGCTTTCAATTGGTTTCTATACTCAAATAATTAAAAAAATGAACTCTGACAAAAACATGTGTTTTTATATGGTTTTTAGTTTGTACCCAATGTTTCTATACTCTGATAATTGTGAAAACGAAACCTTTCAAATCATATGTTTTTATATGGTTTCCAATCAGTTTCCTTATTATTTATATACTCTAGTAATTGTGAAAAGTGAACCTTGTAGGGGCAAGTGATACACTTCCTAATCATCTAATCGGCCTTTTTTAATTTCATTAACCCAAAAATGAAAAGGCAAGACGAAAACTTCAATAGTACGCCGCGAACTCGTGGAGTGATTTTAATAACAAATCAAACTGCTACTCAACCCCACTGCCCCCTCAACTCAAATTCCACTCTCAGCACCATCGCACCGCCGTTGTAACCCGCCCTAAACACTTTCTTTCTCCGACGAGTCAAGAATCAACTCTCATTATCAGATTCACGTTCCAACTCGAATACATCTTGCTGGTCAAGTAATGGATCCAACGAGCTTGTCAAATGAAGCTCGAAAATTGTAGATGTTGAGGTATATATTTATATTAATTAATTATTAGATTTAAGAATTTAAATATCATCTCTTAATTTCATGCATAGAGAAGTTTAGATTTATGATTATTGGTTGGGTATGCGTGCGCGTGTGTGTATGAGCGTAAGGTTGCAGAGAAGGGGGAAGGGGTGGGGGGAGAATATGGTTGGAACAAAATGATGATATTGAATAAAGAAGAAGAGGAAATGAACTAGAAACAGATGATAAAAATGAGAAAAATTAATGATCTTAAGTAGAAAATATGAAATAGAGAATATTAAATGAATTGTATTATTGTCATTTGACCAAAAAAAAAATATATATATATATTTTGCAATTTTCCATAAATTCTTGGGTGGGTTAGGTTGATATACCACCGTCATCTTAAATAAATTAGTTTTTTATTTGACGTGTAGATAATTGATCATTAATATTTTACATTCCTAAAATTTATATTATATACGTCAAGGACATAGTAGACAACCAAATGTTCTTGAAAAATAAGTGGGTTATTTTATAGAACACCCAATAATTCGCCTTTTATATTATTATAATATGTGTATTTAATACTTAGACATGCATGCAATTAATATTAGGCAAAAGTTTCCGATTATATTTAGGGGGAATTGCCAAATACTCCCCCTAGAAAAATGTCTTTGTCAAATACCCCAACTAGTTTTATAAAATGTCAAATACTCCAGACATAATTGCACAGTTACCAATTTAACCTCAAACTCAATTTAACCTCAAACTCAGTTATTCTCTCCTACAAACACCAATCTCCCACAATCTTTCGAGACCTAATTCGTCACCACCGCCTTCATAGCCGTCGCCGCCTCTCACCATGCACCACCGTCTCCTCCCCTCACTCCGTCGTGGCTATGCCACCAAATACACCGGCAAAGTCGTGAAAACAGCCAACAAAGGCCGCTACTCCGCCATAGAAGTCTCCGTCACCGCTCCTAACCTCACCTCCGACGTCCGCGGCTACCCTCTCCCCCGCCCTGAACTCATCTGCGAAGTAGCCAAGATCCTCCAATCAAAATTCTCCGCATCAGCGCCGGACCCCTTCCTCGACCTCTCCGAGTTCCTGCAAACCATAAACGTCACCCCAACGCCCTCCGAGGTCTCCAAAATCCTCAAAGCCCTAAAATCCCCAACCCTAGCCCTTGAGTTTTTCCACTTCTGCCCCTCATATATCCCAAATTTTCGACACGATGCTTTCACCTACAATCGCATTTTGTCGATTCTCTCGAAATCGTCTCTCCCCGACAGGATTGATAAAATGAATGAAATTATCAATCTAATGGAGAAATTAGGGGCCGTTGGCAACATCTCCACCGTTAATATATTGATTGGTGCTTTTGATGGTGTTGATGGATTGCACAAGTGTTTGGACTTGTTGAAGAAGTGGGGATTGAATTTGACCTGTTATACCTACAAGTGTCTTCTCCAGGCCTACTTGAGAGCAAACGATTTGCATCGAGCACTGAAGTTGTATGGAGAAATGCAGAGGAAAGGGTACAATCTGGACAGCTTCGGGTACAACATGCTGCTCCACGCCCTTGCTAAAGACGAACAGGTTGATTTATGTGAATCGTTGTCTAGCTTTTGTTAAATTTGAGTTTTGTAGAATCTAATGGGCTGATATGCTGCAGCATCTTGGCAGATCGATCGGGCTGATACTTAAGTTAATTCAATGCCGATTCAGTAGGTTTTATTCTGGATAGTTTTATTACATAACTAAGAAACAATCTACATTTGAGAGATTATAATTATTCTTTGTGTAATAATGAACAAAGGGTTCTCACTCAATGCAAAAGATTGAAACAATGTAAACCTATTAATCACTTTCTATATTTATGATGTATTGGTTTTCTGTTTGTGGAGTATGTGTTTTTGTGCTATGAAGTATTGGTTTTCTGTTTGTGGAGTATGTGTGTTTGTGCTATGAAGTATTGGTTTTCTGTTTGTGGAGTATGTGTTTTTGTACTATGAGGTATTGATTTTCTGTTTGTGGAGTATGTGTGTTTGTGCTCTTAAGTATTCGTTTTCTGTTTGTGGAGTATGTGTGTTTGTGCTCTGATGATATTGGTTTTCTGTATGTGGAGTATGTGTTTTTGTGCTATGAAGTATTTTGTTTTCTGTTTGTGTAGTATGTGTGTTTATGCTCTGAAGTATTGGTTTTCTGTATGTGGAGTATGTGTTTTTGTGCTATGAAGTATTGTGTTTTCTGTATGTGGAGTATGTGTGTTTGTGCTCTGAAGTATTTTTTTTATTTTTTTTTTAATTTTACCAGATGATTCTTGGCCTGTAAGGGAGAATAGTGATTTCAAATGCGTATTTATGAGGAAGTACATGAAGTCATCTGCACGTACAATTGTTGTAGTGTTTTGCAAGTTYTGAAATGTAAAATGTGGATGGTATTAGGTTGTGCATACCAATGTGTTGGTTCTTGTGCTGCGAGGTATCGATATTTGTAATACAATGTAGGRGTATTTCAAACCTAATGACATGTGTTGGTGTTTAAYATGAATAGCTTAGCTCCTTTRCTTYTTTCTTTTTCTCTTCTTTCTGCTCTGTATTTCTTTCTTAAGTGGTAGGTGACGTCGTAACTAAGAAGTATTAGGTTTTTTTTACACTGCAAGAAACCAATACTCCCGTACACAATAACCAATACTCTTCTGTTCAGAAACTAATACACTAACTAAGATGCTAGTGTTTGTAATGCGATGTGCTAGTGGGCAAAACAAAACAAAAAAAAAATCTCGCCGAAAAATTTTCCGGCGGGGCGGGCGGCGGGAGGCGGGCGGCGGCGGCGGCATGTGGTGGACCATTTTATTATTATTATTATTATTATTATTATTATTATTATTATTATTATTATTATTTATTTTAATAGTAAGGGTATTGTGGTATATTCATATCACAATTTTGGACTATTTGGCAAAAAGGAGGGACCATTTGACTTAAATCTACAAGTTGGATTATTTGACAAATTCATCTATATCTTAGGGAGTATTTGGCAATTCCCCCTTATATTTATATTCCGACCCAAACTTATTCCGTAAAAGGAATAAATCATTTACTTCTCAATGACAAATTGGAGAAGAAATATGCTTCTCATGATTGATAGGTCAAAGTCATCTGATTTTACTATAATACTAGCGTAAAATCGACGATTTCGTGGGTAAATATAAAATATGCAAAAAAAAAAAATAAAAATTAAATTAATGAAAAAATATTAAGAAATTAGAAATATATTCATCACATTGGAAACTATTTAATCGGCTGCTTGAAAATCAATATGTTGCAATAATAAAAAACTTTAGAAACAATTTTTGTCCAACCAATATCAAGCGGAACTGGAGAACACATCTCTTAATATCCAAACTATCCAATTTGGGTTTGAGAAAAAAAAAGACGGATTATATCAAATGTAACTGATCCCTCACTACACCACGACACCGCATTCGTAACAACCATTGGAGGCCTATGTGTCACTTCCATTCTGTAAGCATCAGTCTTTAGGAACTCACTAAGAATCTTTGCTTCAGTATATTGTGGGTAGTCAATGTCCATAATTTCGTCGAGTAACTTGTAAAAATTAAGGATACACGACGTCACTTGTTAAATACTATTATCAATATTGTGCTATACATAATTTTTTTTTAAAAAGAGGCAACATAAATCCTTACCCTTAACACAAAATTGTCTCTAAGCGATTCTTTCTCTAATTCTTCAAAGTAATGTTTAAACACCTATTAATTACCAAACAAACGGGACTCTTAGAGAAACTCATAGAAGTGATGCGATCATGAGATAAAAATTGTTGTGTCGTGAAAAGCTTCCAATATCCTGAAAAACTTATGTTATTAATTACCATTGCAACATTGCAGTTATGCCAATATGCGATCATGAGAATAAAATTGTTGTGTTGTATAAACATGTATACGATTCCATTGACATGTACGACGGGGGGGATCACCCTATTTCATTAACAAAAACAAATTAGTTGTGTGATTTATCTAGGCACGGGACATTAAAGAAAGTGATATGACCTGAATAAGGAGACCTGGATTGGGGGAGACCTGGTCTAGGATCACTAAGAAAGTGCCCGGTATGCTAACCTGTTGTGTCCTTGTGAAGTCCTGAGCTGACTTTCCCAGAGGAGGTCAGGAGAAATAAATTGAGATGAGTTGAAGGAATTATCCTAGCTCAGGATAATCCTTGTCTGACATAAATTCTCGGATGAGATTAAGGTCAAGAGGCATAGAGTCAGGAGAAACATCCTGATCTGATCTGAATCCTCTGAGAATGATTATAGGAGGACAGACTTATGGGAGATCAGGCAATCTGGCTTTCCAGAAGGGAACAGGTGGGACCACTTGTCGTGATTATTTGCATAACGGCCCAAGATTTTTGGATTCTGTTTTCTAGATCCCGGAAGAGGTCCCCACTTGGGAAAATTATAAATAGCTCAACCCCAAGATTGAGAGAGGTATGACATTCTTGCGCATTCCTTTCATTGCCCACAAAAATACACGACACGCTTAACTGACTTAAGCATCAGAGAGGTTTCCACTGGAAATCTCCCGGTGATCCTTTCTAACGTATTTTTGGGTGCAAGTCAGGTTTATTTCCAGGAAGATCGGAGTATTTGCGAATGAGAGTATTTGGTTGGTTTAGTCATTTTTTGGGTGTAACAATTGACGCCATCAAGCTAAGACGTGAGTAGAAGACATGGCATCAGATGGGTTTCGACGGAATCTGGTAGGGGAAATGGGCGGAATGCCGTCTTCCCTATGCCAAGAGATGCGCCTGAAACATCAAGTCCATCGACAACAGCTAGGCCAGGCCCAATTCAATCCCCCCAGGGAGAAACACACGCCGAAGGATCGCTGAACAATTCCCTCTTGAGGCAGTTATCAGATCTTATCGGAAAGGCGGTGGAGGTGGCCGTAGAGAAGGAATTTGCTGAACTTTCAACACCACCCCTTAAGGAAGGCCGGCCGCAGGAGACGGAGCCACCGCGTACAACCCGACGAACAACCAGATCTCCGCCTCAAGGAGATGAAGAAAGCTTTTATGCTTCAGAAAGCGAAACTTCAAGCAAAACTAACCCAGATCTCGCTGAGCAAATGTAGAATCTGCAGAAAGAAGTTAGCGAAGTAAAGCGGAAAATGGCTGGGGCAAAGGTAGGTCAGACGCGACGGAGCACTCAATTCACAGAGGAAGTCATGAGGGATGATCTCCCAGCTTCATATCACTCCATGGGCTTCGAATATAACGAAACGACTGATCCATGGGATCACCTGAGCCGATTCGAGATTGCGGCTACTTTGCACAAACTTTCTCGCAGTCATGTGCCGGGTTTTTCCTACAACGTTCACGAAATTAGCTCAGCTCTGGTTTAGTCAGCTTCCTCCCCATTCCATTAGCAATTTTGATGAGTTCAGCTCTGCGTTCTTACACCAGTTTACCAGCTGTAGAAAGTACCAGAAGATGCCGCTGGAGTTATTTAGTTTGAAACAGAAAGAGAATGAAAGCTTAAGAGGATATATTAAGCATTTTACAGAGGCTAAGTTAGAAATCCCGTCGGCTTCTGAGGAGATAATGATGAATACATTGGCATAAGGGCTCAGGAGAGGTGAGTTCTTCCAGTCATTAGTGGTAAAACCAGCCCAAAAATTTGGAGAGCTCTTGGAAAGAGCGGAGAAATATATCCATTTAGAGGAGGCTTTGAAGCTAAAAGATGAGGGGGAGAGAAGGCGGGAGAGACCTGATAAAGAGGACAGGATGACCACGAAAAAGCCCAGGACATAGCTGTTAGGAGGACGTCCCCGATTTGAACGATACACGCCTCTGGACCTTGCAAACGAAATGGCAATGGAACAACATCCTGATCTCAAATGGCCCAGGACTTATTTCCAAAATCCACAAAAGGAAAAGTCCGGCCGGTTCTGCCGGTACCATAATGAGTTTGGTTATGACACGGATGAGTGCACTCATCTGAAGGATGAGATTGAACGGATGGTGCAGGCAGGGCACCTCAAAGAGTTTGTGCAAGCAAAAAGAGAAGATCCCAGATCTGGCTCGTACAGGACTTATTAAAACCAGACCAGGCAAAAATGAAATAGTACCCAGGCAAATGTGCCCAAGGGAAACCAAACTCAAGAAGTGCGCGGTGAGATATTGATGATAACAGGGGGCGAATGGGATGATCATTCTAGACGAACCCAAAACATCTATGTCCGAGCTGCAAAGGACTTGGCCAAGAAATCACGTGAGGTGGGTCATATAACCCCAAGCCAGAGCATATGTTTCGGATCAGAGGATGAGAATGGCATCTTGTCTCCTCACATGGACACCCTGGTCATAACAGCCACTATTGCCAATTACAATGTGAGATGAGTATTTGTTGATACAGGGAGCTCGGCTGATATTCTGTTCTATGATTGCTATCAAAAGTTAATGCCAGATGTGGAAATGGAAGAGGTGACAACTTCATTAACAGGATTTGCAAGAGGATCTTTGAAGCCGATAGGGGCAATGAAGCTTTTGGTAACGTTGGGAGAAGAGCCGTTTAGATTAACTAAGACGGTGGGATTCTTGGTAGTGGATGCACCATCTTCATACAATGTTATACTGGGACGACCATCCCTGAGTCAACTCCAGGCAGTGATCTCGGTATACCTTATAAAGTTGAAGTTCCCTGATCAGGATGGAACAGGTGAAGTTAAGGGTGACCAATATGCGTCCAGACAAGCGTACGTCAAGTGTATTTGACGTAATGAGGAAGAGAGACAAAATAAAAGAGCCAGAACGGAGAACACAAAGCCAGAGCTGTCCTGGCGAGAGGAGGGCTTGATGATGGTAGATGTGGTCCCAGGGGATGATAGTAGAGTTGTGAGAGTGGGAACGACTCTGAGCCCAAAAGTTCTAGTAGACCTGGTTCAGTTTTTGAGAAACAACGCCGATGTTTTTGCTTGGTCTCCTCAAGATCTGGTGGGGATAGATCCAGCAGTCGTAGAACACCGCCTCAATATCAGCCCTGGAGAGAAGCCAGTTAAACAAAGGAAGCGTAACTTCGGTCCTGAAAAGGAGGCAATCATCGAGGCTGGAGTTGAAAAATTACTGAAAGCTAAGCACATTCAAGAAATACAATTCCCGGAGTGGCTTTCCAAAGCGGTTTTAGTCCCCAAAACTCAGGAGGATTGGCGTATGTGTATAGATTTTTGGGATCTCAATCGTGCTTGCCCTAAGGACCATTACCCGTTGCCAAGGATAGACCAATTGGTTAATTACACGTCTAGTTGTGAGCTGCTAAGCATGATGGACGCCTAGCTAGGGTATCATCAGGTCAGGCTAGCTGAGGAGTGAATCGAACTTTTTACACCTACTTTTTATTTAAAAATAAAAAGCTCGTCCGCAAGAGAACAGAGCTGCTGTAGGTGGTAAGTTGGACTCGAGTCGAATCACGATGAAGACTAATCAGAAACTATTCCGGTGTTTGATTTTACGAACATAGAAATGAAATAAAAACTAGACTAAACACTCGATCAAATAAAGTTTGGGATTTTCTAACATCTACGAGCAATAAATCGAAAGTCTTTAAAACGATTAAGAAAAGCAAGGTTCTAGTGTGCCGGGATCATCTCCACGATCGGGGTTGTCAATCCCGATGGTTCTAAATGAACCTAGGCATTAGAACGATAAAATTAGCCTACAAGCATCATCATGATCAAAGCATAATTCAGCAATTAAAAGCATGAGAATTTCCAGGCATCTAAACAACTACTAAGCAAATAAGCGCAAACTGAAAACGAGCATAACAAAGGAAACTAAATTAACGAACTAAAGTACGACATCAACATTCGACAATAACCAAAGCCTAATACATAAAGCAAATAAAAAGGTTCAGAACAACTTATGATCTAAAGAAAAGCAACAACACTCCAACGATCTTCAGCGTGGAGAAACAATCTTGAACGTTGAACGAATGGAAATGACGAAAATAACGAACTATAAAACTCGAACTATGCATCAATCGAAAGGGGGCAAGAACCGAGGGATATCTGCAACGTTCTGAACCTTCCCCCCAAGTTCCAGCCTGGTAAAAATGAAGAAACCATCGATTTTATATAGAATTTTCCAAAATAACCACCAAAACTGCCTTAGCATCGAACGACGCGTGCCGAGCATCGACGTTGACACGAGTCAGACTGCTCGCGTCGACCAGGTAGGGCGTCGATCGACGCGGGCTAGGATGGATGCAACTGCAAGTGTGCGTCGACCAAGCATCGACGGTGCGTCGACTGACGCGGGCGCAGGTTACGGGCGTCGGCAGCTAGTGTCGGCAGGACTCGGACACTGGGTAACCCAGTGTCGGACTGGTACCTAGTGTCAGCTCAGCACATTGCGCGTCCAATCTTCGTCGTCTCAGTGCCGAAAGAGGAAATTAAACATAATTAGACTATTACTTATAAAATAAGGTAGAAAAACATAAAACACGATACGAAATGAAAATTATTAAAAGGAAGAAAAACGAGAAGAAAATAAACCTAAACACCCTAAAAGCACACAACACACGATGCAAAAATACCTGAAAATCACATACAAATATGTACAAATCAAGGAGGACTGGAAGCGGGTTAGTTTTATAACCCCAAAGGGGACCTATTTCTATGTGGTCATGCCGTTTGGGCTCAATAATGCGGGCGCCACATAATAACGATTAGTGGATAAGATGTTTAAGGCTCAGCTGGGGCGGAACATGGAGGTGTACGTCGACGACATGTTAGTCAAGAGTGTGAAGGCAGCCTCGCATGTGGACGATCTAAAGGAAACTTTTGACACCTTGAGAAGATACAGGATGAAGCTCAACCCCAAGAAGTGCGCGTTTGGGGTAAGAGCTTGGAAATTCCTGGGGTATATGGTTATATAAAATGGAATAGAGGCCAACCCAGAGAAGGTAAGAGCCATTATGGACATGCAGCCCCCGAGGAATGTCAAGGAAATGCAGTGCTTGGCAGGACGAATTAACGCTCTGAGCAGGTTCGTCTCACGCTCAGCTGAGAAAAGCCTATCATTCTTCCAGTCTTTGCGTAAGAAAGCTCGATTTCACTGGAGCGAAGAGTGTCAGGAGGCATTTCAGATGTTGAAGGAGCACTTGGCTAACATGTCGTTGCTCACTAATCCAGTTCAAGGTGAACCTTTAATCCCTACTTATCTGTCGGGCAGCATGCTATGAGCACGGTCTTGCTCAGAGAGGAAGGCAAAATGCAAAGGCCGGTATATTATTAGAGCAAGGTGCTGCATGATGCTGAAATCCGATATGTGGAGGTGGAGCGAGCAATGCTGGCCCTGGTCGGGATGGCACGTAAGTTGTGCCCTTATTTTCTTTCACACAGCATAGTAGTGCGGACTAACCTACCTTTGAAAGCCATCATGGATAAGCCGGAGGCCTCAGGACGTCTAGTCAAATGGATAATCGAACTTAGTGAGTTTGATATTACCTTTGAAGCAAGGACATCCATTAAAGCCCAGGCATTGGTTGATTTTACGCAAGAGATGACCAGCTCTCCTGAGGATAAGAAGGAATGGAAAATTTATACAGATGGCTCGGTAGGAAGCCTAGGCTGTGGTTTGGGCATAGTGTTAACCGACCCGACGGGTGTGACCACTGAGTACGCAGTACGGATGAACTATCCCTTGTCTAATAACGCGACAGAGTATGAAGCTCTTTTGAGAGGAACTCAGCTGGCAAAAGATTTGGAGGCAGAGCAGATATGCGCACGAGTAGATTCACAGCTCATATGTAGGCAGATAAATGGAGAATTTGAGACAAGAGATGAGTGATTCAAGCTTTTGTGTACCTACTTATAAAGATTTATCAAAAATTTAAAAGCTCGCCCACAAGAGAACGGGATCGCGTGTAGGTTGGTAAGTTGAACCGAATCGTCTCTCAAGGAAAACTAGGCTCGGAAGTTCCTTTTGTGTTTTTTTGTTCACGAATACGAAATAAAAATAAAATCCTAATCTAAACACTTAAAAATAATAAATTGACGAAGAACAATAAAAATTAGGGTTTTAAGAAAATTTTTTGAAAACAAGGGTTCTAGAGCTTCAAATCGTTTCCACGATCTATTGGGATAAACTCAGTTGATGGTTCACGATGATTCTAGGCTCTAGACCCATTAGATATAGCCAATCAATTTCATCAATCTCAACATAATAATCCCAACATCATTCTCACCAATCTCAATATCATATAATTCATCATCATACATGGGGGGTTTTGTTTTGTTGAAGATTAATTATTAAACTATCAAGCATGAATTTAAAAGCATGAAAAATAATAAAACTAAATTAAACGAAAAGAAAACTTACTAATTAAATTGATGGATTTATAGCATCTTGATGGTAGAAAACTTGAATCTAAATTATCTAAAAGCTAGAAATCTAAATCTAAGAATTTTGAAGAGGAACTAAGAACAACTCGACACTCGTTGGGGTTGTCAATCCCTAAGAGGCCTTAAAAACCCTAGGAATAAGTTTAAAATGTCTATCTACAGCTTAGGTAACTTAGAAAATTGGACTTATGGGGTAGTATTTATTGATTTTCGAAAAATTTGAAAAGGAAAGTTTTTATGTCGGTTCTAGGCACTTAGCGGTAGCGTTAATGGTAAGGTAGCGGTAGGGAAATCGTTATAGAAAGCTATCACTAGCTCTTCATTTTTGTACTTCTGCACTTCGACAACGGTTCTGGGTAGCAGTAAGTAACCTTTATAGATAGCGGTAGTAGCTATCGCTAGTGCACCGTTAGCTTCTCTTCCTTCAACGATTCTATAACGGTTCCAGAAGCAGTGGAATAACCGTTATGGATAATGTCAGCTACTAATTCGTGCTACTTCTTCGCTAGAAAGCTCGATCTTTGACTCTCGATCATCATACCTCATCCTTTACGTGCTGAACTCTTCCGGTTACTTAACTATAAGGTGAAAAACAACAAAATATCACCTAATTACATCAATCTATATAAAAAAGCGGTAAAATAAGCTGGAAGTACAAATATAAGAATTTAAGCTCAAACTACCCAACTTATCCCGAAAACATTAATAAAAACGAACTAAAATACCCACTAAAATCCAGTCAAATATGTGTTAATCAATGAGCACATGCAGAAATACCTAGCTCAATTTCGGGAGTTAGCTAGTGCCATGGGGACTCTGACTGTCCTCCAAATCCCCAGAGAAGAAAATGGGCGAGCAGATTACTTAGCTAAAATAGCCAGCTCAGCAGTGGATTTCCAAGAAAGAATGATCACTCTATTAATGGCATATGAGGAATTCGGGGAAGAAAAGGTATGCGCAGTGGATGAGGGAGAAGATTGTCGCTCTCCTATCAAAGCATATTTGGAGAAAGAAGAGCTGCCAGATAGAAAAAGGGAAGCAATAAAATTAAGGACCAGGTCGTCTCGATTCTGCTTGATTAAGGGAGAACTATTTCAAAGGGTGTTCGGGCAACCCCTTTTACAGTGCTTAAGCCCAAGGGAAGGTACCCATGTCCTTAAAGAAATCCATGAAGGATGCTGTGGCAATCACATGGGTGCTAGAGCTTTGTCAAGCAAGATCTTGAGGGTAGGCTACTTTTGGCCACAACTGAGGAAGGAGGCAGAGGATTTTGTCCGGGCATGTGATAAGTGTCAGAAGAACTCACCCTTAATACATAGGCCTGCGGAAGTGCTCATGACAATGAGCTCTCCTTTCCCGTTCGCCAAATGGGGAATAGACCTGGTAGGACCATTCCCCACAACCCCCGGCCAAAAGAAATTTCTGATCGTAGCCATCGATTATTTCAGCAAACGGGTGGAGGCTGAGGCCTTGGCAAAAATTACAGAAGATGCGGTAATGGGTTTTTTTGTGGAAAAACATAGTGTGTCGATTTGGAATCCCAAGGATTTTGGTCTCATATAATGGCACTCAGTTCATGGGGGCCAGAATCAAAGCTTGGTGTGCTCAAATGAAAATTGATCAACATTTCACATCTGTTTACCATCCGCATGCCAATGGTCAAGTTGAAGTGACCAACCGCATTCTCGTACAAGGAATCAAAGCACGCCTGGAGAGATCAGGAGGAAAGTGGGTGGAGGAACTCGGTTCAGTCCTGTGGGCATATCGGACTAATCCCAAGGAGAGCACCGGAGAAATGCCATTCAGCCTGGTGTATGGCATGGACACTGTGGTCCCTGCGGAGGTCAGTATGGAAATCCATAGAGTTTAGAACTTTAATGATGAGCAAAATGAGCTATTGATACGAGATGACCTGGATTTGGTAGAGGACAAAAGGGAAAGAGCTGCCGTCAGAATGGAGCACATTAGGGGGCGAGTCAAAGCAGCCTATGATAAAGCTGTAGTCAAAAGACATTTCCAAGTGGGAGATCTGTTTCTTCACAGATATGATTTAGGGAAAGCTGGATGCTACCTGGCAAGGGCCTTTCAAAGTTACGAAAATCCTAAAGGGTGGAGCTTATGAGTTAGAACAATTAGATGGGGTTAAACTACCGTGAGCTTGGAACATATCAAACTTACGAAAATATTATGCATGAAAAATGAAGCCTAATGTTTATAATAGATCTGATTCGCATGTCTTTGATTTATACAGGTTTTAAAGCCAGGATTGGCTAAGGGCGGATGCCCCTAAAATTTCTGACTTGATTGTCAGTTTAAAATTTTAAAGCCAGGATTGGCTAAGGGCGGATGCCCCTGAAACTCCTGACCTGATTGTCAGTTGAAAATTTTAAAGCTAGGATTGGCTAAGGGCGGATGCCCCTGAAATTCCTGACCTGATTGTCAGGTTTAAAATTTTAAATCTAGGATTGTCTAAGGGCAGATGCCCATGAAGTTCCTGACCTGATTGTCAGTTTAAAAATTTAAAGCCAGGATTGGCTAAGGGCGGATGCCCCTGAAATTCCTGACCTGATTGTTAATTTAAAATTTTAAAGCCAGGATTGGCTAAGGGCGGATGCCCCTGAAATTCTTGACCTGATTGTCAGTTTAAAATTTTAAAGCCAGGATTGGCTAAGGACGGATGCCCTAAAACTTCTTGACCTAATGATCAAAAAAGCCAGGTTGATTAACGTGGATGCTTCACTATCCTGATCGGTTTGCAGGGGCAACCTAGGTCAACGGATAGAACATCGTGCGGGCCCAAACAAGGATTTTTGCCCAGAAGAATTGCATTCATCACAAAATCAAGTCTGGAATTACAAGTAATGGGAAAACTTACACCTTCTTACAAACAAAAATTTGGCAAAATTGATTAAACGTGCAAGAGAAAAGAAAAGGAATATGAGAAAACACCAAAAATAAAAGCCTAAAAATCATCCATGAGAAGAAGATGCCCTCTTGTCAGAAGCCAGAATCCGGCGAACACGCCATAACTCACGCTCCATTTTGTGAAGGCGTTGGCGATACCTGTCTTCCCGCCCGGAGACAGAGGGAGCCTCGCTGGAGGCAACGGTCAGCCGGCTCACCGACTCAACCAGGTCGGCTTTCTCCTCCTTCAATTGGCGATTGAGTTGACAAAGCTCAGCCCATTCGCGCTTGTAGTAGCGTTTTTTTAGCCTCTTCCTCTCCATAAGGCGGCACACTTGGGAAAACTTTTCTCAAAGAACAGAGAGTTTATCAGAAAGCTTGAAGTTCTCGGAAAAGAGAGAGAGATTATTTTCTTTTCACAATATCCAGTTCTTCAAGTAAAGAAGAAGACGCCATGATAAGAATGAAATAACAAAACTGAAACACGTGTATATAAAGAAAGAGTGGCACGTGACAATAAGAATAATAGTACTAGGGTTTCCTTGAAATCATGAAACCCTTAAAATTCATTAGAAAATGACAAATATCATTTGATTACAACCAGGAAGCATGCAGGAGATAGATCAGCCACACAGGAAAAACAAACAAAGATCTATCAGAGCAAGAGATGAATAAAACCATACTAGCCTAAATTCCTGCATCTAACTCTTCAGCAAGCTGCTCTACCATATCTTCCGCCAAGGCCCCAGAAGATGCTCCCCCTGGCAGCTCACCCAGACCGACGAAGGTTGGGGAGGGAGTAGATATGGTCAGGGCAAGAGCCAGGCCTTGATCTGGCTGAGCCGCCTCCAGAACAGCTGATGAAGCGTTAAGGGACATGAGAATATGCCCGGCAAACTCATGAGCATCGAGCCTATGCAGGCGGTCTTGCTCTGGTGAATAGCAGAATGAGGTAGGCTCGGGCGGCTGCTTTAAGGGCTCGGCGCGATTGAAAGAAAGCGTGGGCTTTTCCTGGGCCCACTTGGCCTGAGCATCCAGGGCAAGGTGGTAATACACCTCAGCCTCTGGAGCGAGTAAGTGGTAGAGCTGCTCGGAGCCCAGGAAAGCTTGGTGGGTGACATCCCTGGTAAATTGAATCAGCCGCAGCCCTTCCTCAGAGTTGAAAAACTCCATCCTCCATTCATTGCGTGCCTTGGCCACTGCCTCGTCCGCTAAGCTCCGGGCCTCAGCCAGAGCTTCATCCCGTGCTTCGGCTCTGGCTACCTCCAAGACCTTCTTCTCTGCCCTCTTCATCTCCGCCAGCTCCTGCTCGGCCTTTTTCAGCTTGGTTCCCCTCTCCTTGCACATATCGCGCAACTTTTTCTCTTTCTCTTGCAATTTCTTATGTTCCTTTGCCAGGTCGGCATTCATCAGGTCACCCTAGCCCTGACAACCAAGATGGACCTCTTGGCCGCCGCCTAAAAGGAAAAAGGGGCTTAGCCAAAAAAAAAATGAAAAGAGAGGAAGTGTGTGAAGAATGATTTACCCTCGCCTCATCCTGGCACAGGGACTCGATGAGATCCAGGTCGGACCACTTCTCCAGGGTGTCCTTGTCTACGCTCGGGCATTGCCCTTGGATGAACTGAACCGCTAAGGGACCAGGGCAGTCCAAGACGGAGGCATTTGTGAACCAAGTATCATTTGGGGTGGCGATCTTGACCCCAGAGCCTGACACCCCCCCATAACAGCACGCAACCTTTTCGCCGGTCGCTCAGTCTTCTCCCCCGAATTGGAGGGAACAATCACTTCTACCTCCGGCTCAGGAAGGAATCACGGAATGCCCAATCTGCTGGCCTCGGCTCGGGAGGGCTCCGCTGCTGGAGCCCGCTGCTCTGACCCTGTGACTTCTCCCCTTTGGCGAGCGGCCATGATCCCGTGCATCATGTTTTTTGAGGAAATAGAGACAGAGGTTAGTCAAAACCACCATAAAACACAAGTCAAGCAAAACATCGAAAGAGTCAGGACTGTCAATGCTCTTTACCAATTGCTGGGGTTAGAGGGCTGTTCTCCTCCCGATCATTGAAGAAATCTATAGAGGAAGGGACAAGAAGTTGGGAGAGATGAAAGACATTCTCATTCAGGATGGTTATTATCCTCTTAAGTCGGGAAGACATGTCCCCCACTGATAGATGCGGCTGGTCTGGAAATTGCTCAATAGATTGGGGGTGGGGGGGGGGGGGTGGTAAAGACCCAAACCTTTAAGCAATGCACGAAGAAAAACTTCTTCCTCTAAGACATGTTGGAGGAAGGAATGCCAGTAACGCCTGCCCTAGCACATAAGTAAAAGTAACCAGGGGCAGAGCTCTTAGCCTGGAAGAGCTGGGAGAAAGTTTGGGCTGTGGGACCCAGGCCAGCATATCGCATGGCCAGACTGTAACTGACAATGATCCTAAAGGAATTAGGAACGCATTGATGAACTGGGACTTTGTACAATCGGGCTATCTCTAGTATTAGCGGGTTCACAAGAAGGCGTAAGCCCGCCTGGAATTGGTCAACGAAGAAGGTCAAGTAGCTGGTCATCGCCTGATACGCCATTATGCCGCCGCTAAGGTTAACCAATTCAAATTCCTCCGGCACTCGGTATTTATATCTCAGATTCTCCACCGTTCTATCGTTTAAGATTGAGAAGATATATGGCCCTCCGGGAATATAAGGGGGGGTACTCAAAGGACGGCGAAGACAAAGGAGCCGATACCTCCGGTGAGGAACCAGTAGAAGGAGAAGTGATAGGAGGAGAGCCAACAGAAGAAGAAGATGATGGCGCAGACATTATCGGAAAGTAATAGGGATCGGAAAAGTACCTGGTAGTGAAGGTGGTCAGAAAGCGGTGAGCTTGAAGGGATATTGAATCATTTCAGAGAGAAAATTAAAAAAGCGAGAGCGTCTGTGAATGGAAAATATGAAAAGGAGGAGGAAAGAGAGGACATCAGAAATAAAAGGAGAGAAGATTTTCAAAAAAATGGGAATCGAGAAAAAAGCGGGATCTTTATGGGATTCCCCCATTTAATTTCTGCCAGATGAATAGTACCCTAGGTGGTGAGCTGGAACGTCAATCGTTGCTGAGTATGGTAACCGCCGCTGACCCATCAGTGGTACAGTACTCGAGGAGACATGTCGGTATGATAACCGTTTCTGGATATGGACCGTCGCTAATAATTCCAATAATTAGACATGGTCAAAAGGCGGATTTTTCGGGATTTGTATAGATATAAAAAATTGGAAAGACGTGTGGAACCCTAACCACTCCTAAAAGAAGCCCTAGAGTTTTTACAGATCTACCCCAACCATTTCGGGGGGGACGAGTTGATATGACCTGAGTAAGGAGACCTGGATTGGGGTAGACCTGGTCTAGGATCACTAAGAAAGTGCCCAGTAGGCTAACCTGCTGTGCCTTTGTGAAGTACTGAGCTGACTTTCCCAGAGGAGGTCAGGAGAAATAAATTGAGATGAGTTGAAGGAATTATCCTAGCTCAGGATAATCCTGGTCTAACCTAAACTCTCGGATGAGATTAAGGTCAAGAGGCATAGAGTTAGGAGAAACATCCTGATCTGATCCGGATCATCTGAGAATGATTAAAGGAGAACAAACTTATGGGAGATCAGGTAATCTGGCTTTCCAGGTTGGGAACAAGTGGGACCACTTGTCATGATTATTTGTATAACGGCCCGAGATTCACGGATTCTATTTCTGAGACCCCGAAAGAGGTCCCCACTGGGAAAATTATAAATAACTCATCCACAAGGCTGAGAGAGGTATGACATTCTTGCGCATTCCTTTCATTGTCCACAAAAATACACAACACGCTTAACTGACTTAAGTATTAGAGAGGTTTCCACCAGAAATCTTACGGTGGTCCTTTCTAACGTATTTTTGGGTGAAGGTCAAGTTTATTTCCAGGATGATCGGAGTATTTGCGAAGGGGAGTATGGTTTGATTTAGTCATTTTCTTGGTGAAACAGAGAAGTTCATAAATCTATTTAACTGCCCATTTTATAGCTAACAAAGGGTTTGAGGATACAATCACCAAGAAAAAATTGACAAATCAAGAACAAAATCTCAGTCCATTCTCCTTTTTGATTTGATGGACCATTTACTGCTTCCAAGGGCAAATAATTTACCAAGTGAGAGAGAGAGAGATTTTAAATTTGATCATGCCAAACTCCCAGCATTTTCATATATAATACAAAAATATGCAATCCCGAGTTCGGGTTTATTAAATAAATAATACTTCTTTTATTCAAAATTGCTAAAATAATACACTTTCAAATTTGTTTACAATTTTGGACCGGGACACCTTTCCCAAGGGCGTCCCGGGTATTTTCTAGACGGTACATATACGTAACCGTTATAGAAAATGAACCCGAGACGCCATTCCCAAAGGCGTCCCGAAGGGGCGTCCCGCCCCCCCAGAATTTTTTTTTTTCATTTCAGCCCCGAAAGTATACGAATGTCAATTTACACC
>BMAC01000143.1:600437-668027 GCA_014905375.1 Phtheirospermum japonicum | reverse complement strand
AAAAACCTAAAATTGTCCTCTAAATACTATGGACCTTACACCATTTTGGAGAAAGTAGGAAAGGCAGCTTACTGTTTGGATTTTTCGTGAGAGTTCACGCATTCATCCGGTGTTCTATGTCTCCCTTCTCAAACCAAAGCTGGGAATCTAATCATTACGGCCACCATTGACCTGCCACTCCACCACTCCAGAGGGAGATTTCGCCATCGCACCTGCTGCAGTTTTGAAACACGAGGACCCTTGACAGGAACGCGAGTACCAACAACCCAGGTTTTGATACAGTGCGACTAATTCGGCTCCCCACGAAGCAAACTTGGGAGGATTTGAAGTTTATTCAAAAAAAGGTTTCCTACTTTTGATTCCTTGGGGTCAAGGATCTTTTCAATCAGGGGAGTATTGTCATGGGATTAAGGGTGCGGGAAGAGAATAGAGAAGCATGAGGGTTGATATGAACCCTAATTGCGAACAAATCGAATGGAAAAGGGGGGGTTTGGGAATGTTCGCGGCCAGCAACTGTAATTGAAGGAGCCGTTGGGTCTGGTTCAGGAGAGTAAAGGAATGTCGGGCCCAGAAATAAAAGGGAACCAAAACAAAACGGAACTGGGCCGAATTAATATTGTTGTGGACCGAAGAGCATTTAAATTATTTTATTTTACGTTTAAGGTTTAAGAGCCCATTATGTTGAAGGGCATATTGGTAGATTCAATTAAGTGGTCCTTATGACAACTTGGTATTAAAAGAGGAAGGAACGGTACTGTATGGGATCAATTGGGTTACAGCATAATCAATCTTACTCTCTCTCATTCGTCCTTTCTCTTCCCATCCCTTCTCCCTCAAGTATCTTATATTTCCAAGTTCTTGTTCTACACAGAAATTACCAGAAATAAATACAGAAAAATTACAAAATATAATCAAAATACTACAGAGCGACGTGATGCGTGATGCCCAGGCAGACATGCCCTTGACCGAATGGCCTTTCGGGTGCAACTTATGGTTCAAAGATCCATGGTTCACGGGATTCTGCAATTTCATACCAAGTATTGTATTTCACTACGTTCTTCATCGATGTGAGAGCCAAGATATCCATTGCCGAGAGTCGTTATGACATTAGAGAGATGCCCATTTCCCCCGTCGCACCACCGCGAATGGGACTACGGGAGGCGGACGCTTCTATGAGTTTTTCCTTGGCGGCATTATGTTTCCTTGGTTTGGTGTAATATTGTAGATCTATATAAATATTCCAAAACTTGATTTATATATTTATTTGTTAGTTTGGGTTAAATGTTTATTCAAGAAGATCTCAAATTAGTCTTCGTTCTTTGGTATAATTATGAATCTGAATTTAATTAGTTAATTTGATTTTTGGGTTTAATTCCGTTGGTTTAATTCCGTTAAAATTAGTCCTCCACTAAAATTCCAATTTCGTTCTTTGGTATGAATATGCGACACTTTTTGATAAAGAGTAATTATGAGTTTTTTGTCTTCGCATTGAGGTGAGCGGTTATTTCTAGCGAATGGAAACTTATGTAAATTTCTTTTTGTGAGTTTTTATTCATTTTTTAAAGGTATCTATAGTTTGTGTGAACGTAACAGAGCTATCGAGGTGGGCCATATTCGTCGATCATTATCATGCGCTCAAAACTTATCAAAGTATAATTTCAATTTATATATAATATTTATCTTATAATTTTTTCTTATTTTGTCTAGAATCCTTATTTAGTGTTTTATGTGATCGTATCATGCACTGGATCAGAATGAGATGTTCAGATAATGGTAGTGTTTGATCTTTGTTCATTATTTAAATTTAGTTCTAAAAAACTTTTATTGGTAAAATTTGTGGATTTTCCTTTGAAATATTATTTTTGTAGGTTTACGCAATTCGATGGTAAAATGTTCTGGGACTTTAGTTGTTGTAAACTATGTTTTACTTGCCTATTTTCCATTTTGAATACATGTTTTTGCAAAATCTGGCCCTCATTTTAATACTTTTGTTTTATGTAACCCATACTTATATATGATACACATGTGAGTTTAGTAAATTTACATGTAATGGAATGAATGTATATAGGAATCAAGATATTTATGCCGTGCAATTGATTTAGTTTGTTCATTTTAATACCTATGGAGATCATTTTTACATGTGATCGAAAAATTGAAGAGATTATAGTTAGGTGCAAATTTGATTAGTTTAGTTGAACTCGGGGGTTTATTAAATAAATAATACTTTTTTTATTCAAAATTGCTAAAATAATACACTTTCAAATTTGTTTACGTTTTTGGGACCGGGACACCTTTCCCAAGGGCGTCCCGGGTATTTTTGCTCAAAGAAACAATTTTTGGGCTCAAACGAAAAAAAAAAATTCTGAGGGGGCGGGACGCCTTTGGGAGTGGCGTTCCGGGTTGGTTTGTAAATAAAAAAAACGAGGGGGGGCGGGACGCCTTTGGGAGTGGCGTCCCGGGCTAAATTGCAAAAAAAAAATATTGTAACCCTAACCCTAAAAATACTATTTATTTATATTAAGTTATTTTTGATTATTTAATTATTTATATTAATTTGTAATTTATTTATAATATTTTAGGTAAAATAAATAAACATATCATAATTATATCTAAAAATTACAAGAAATTTTATATCAAAATAAAAATACGACAAGATCAAAATAAAATAAGAAATTTCACATCGAAAATAAAAAAAATACAATAAAATTAAGATACAACAACAATGAAGATTAAATTAAAAATTATATTAAGTTATTTATATTAAGTTATTTTTGATTATTTAATTATTTATATTAATTTGTAATTTATTTATAATATTTTAGGTAAAATAAATAAACATATCATAATTATATCTAAAAATTAAAAGAAATTTTATATCAAAATAAAAAATACGACAAGATAAAAATAAAACAAGAAATTTCACATCGAAAATAAAAAAAAATACAATAAAATTAAGATACAACAACAATGAAGATTGAATAAGAAGAAACAAAAGATTACACAATTGATTAAATAAGAAAATAGATTACGTGACGAACATTACAAATTAAACACAGTGCATAGTTGCACACTCGAACTAAGATCATTTCTGATCCCATTTTATTACACATTTGAGTCCTAATAATTTGATACTACGCATCATTCGAAAGCTGCTTCCATGGTCTTCATTAATGGTGGGAAGTCATACAAATAATACCTCCGTGATGCATCCTCACCGTATTCCTTTATGAAAAAAAAAAAAAAAAAAAGGTTAGTAATTGAAATGAAACCAACACAAACCAAATAATTAGATGTAGCTGACTTTACATAGGCTGGGGATACATTGTTATTGATAGTGGTATCAATGCATATCAATCGACGTTCTTCATCTAGGAAAACACCATCCTCAGAAAGTCTTGCCTTCCACCAACCGTACCTTATCTCCATTTCCTCAATCGGTCGTAAATTTCTGCAATAGTGGGTGAAAACATGAACTGACGCTCGAGGATAGATTTTACCATCGGGACGCTCATGATAACGTGTGCTCTTTTTGCACCTCTTCGATACCCTTCATTCTGAGAGCCCAGAAATACCAAAATGGCTCGTTCCATCTCCATGGTCCATGTTCCATTGTAGTAATCATTGTCTATTCTTAGAACATCTGGATGGTTTTCGTCAAAATTGGCCATTATTAGCTTGTATTGTTTATGTTTCTCGATAAGTTTATTTGTGTGTACATATATATAGAGGAGTGATATATGTGTAAAGTGTGTTATTATTATTCATTTAATTGCATTGCATTATTGTACCATTGTCAGCTATAATTGTTGTGACCTTGCAGTCACATTTCCCAATTCAAAAACAGTGACAATGCAAAAACAAATACAAAGAAAAGAGAAATTAAATGAAAAAGGAATACGAAAATGTACATTTGCCAGCTACAATTGATGTGATCTTACAGTCACACTTCCCCATTAAAAAAAAAAAACAGTGATAGTGGGAATCACACCTTTTGACTTGTCTTGTCATCTGGAGGTTCAGGACACAAGGAAGCTCTCTTGTTTTCAAAACAGTGTACGACCAAAAGTTCTTGACCTTGCAGTCACATTTTCCAATTCAAAAACAGTGACAATGCAACACACACACAAAGAAAATAGAAATTAAATGAAAAAAGAATACGAAAATTACATTTACCAACTACAATTGATGTGACCTTACAGTCACACTTCCCCATTCAATTGGGAATCACACCTTTGACTTGTCTTGTCATCTGGATGCTTTATGACACACATTACTCTAAAATTTAATTGGAAAATCACTCTCCTTGCTATAAGTACGTTGGGGAACAAGTAATAGATAGTTCATTAGCGAACACATTTTCCTATCTCGTTTGAAATTAAGCCAATGGCAAATGAATTCAACGACACGGATGGTCCCCTCTCACTTCGGGTGAAAACACTCGATTATGGATGTGAATTCAACCCCAAGTGGACACTTACAAGAGACGAACGTCTACTGGAATTCCTAATTCTTGAAAATGATACTCGGGGATGGAATCCAAACAACGAACCGTTACCAGGGCAACGTGTGAAGGAAGCAAAGTGTTTGCTGAACTGCTGCTTCAAAAATGAACATGCTGTTTCCGAATATGACGTCACAGCCAGGATTCTCCAGCTTCAGAACCGATTCAAGTTCTTCAATGAACTCATACGGGACTCCTGGCACTGTTTGGAACGGGAATGTGAAAATGGTGTTTGGCGATCATAACGTACGAAAGAAGTTTATTCCTGTAAGTTGTACGCTGCCTTTTAAATTATTACAAGTAATTTTAATCCTTCAATCTCTACTATAACTTGTCGTGATGAATGCAGGATTGTCCAATTAAAAGCTATTGCAACGCTTTTGATGAGGAACCCCTCCTCACAAAAATGCAAATACTATTTGGAGATGTGTGCCTCACTAACTACGGTGGAAGCTCCATGGGAGGAAATAGAGTAGACCATTGCCAGTTGTTTTTCCGACACTGCTCTACTTGTGTGGATTGCATTTGTGTTTTTATTGTGTAATGCTTTCATCTTGTTGTGTGGATTGTGTTTATGTTTCAGTTATGTAGTGTTTTTATGTTGTTGTTGTACCGAATGTTTCGTGGTGTAATATTTTCCGTTAATGTCTTTTTTAATGAAATTTCCAAAGTCAACACCCAAATAGAAAACTTCGACACTTAAAGATTTAATTACATGAATAAATAAATACTTAAACTAAACATAATGTGAACCCGTGCCACACATCGCCTTCCTCTTTTCCTTGTCGCTACGTAGATTATGATCATGTGGTCGTTTGGGGGCTGGTGAATCCGGCACTTGCTCGTCACCTTCTCCCTCGTCTGCCATGTAACCCCAATCATGATGTGGAGGATCCGCAGTTCCAGTGGAAAACGACATCGGAATTGGTGTCGTATGGAATTGTGGGCGCGAAAAGTCCATGTGAGGTGCGTATTGGGAGCCGTACTGTGGATACTCAGTATTAAGAAGATCGGTAAACGACTGCCCAACACATATAGGAGTATAAAACTCGGATGATCCAATTGTAGGAATATAATCACCCCCCTCGTTATATGATGACGGACCAATAGGATCTACATTCAAGTTGGACAACAACTTATTATTTCAAATTTATTCAGAAGATAAATACATCTAAAAATAGTTATTAAAGGATCACAAGTTTACCCAGGGATAGTATGACTGGCGGTGGCACGGGTGGGACAGCGGGTGCCCTACGACGAGAGGATGTGGAAGGGCCCAGATATGCTCCGTCTTGCACTGCTCGAAACGGAAGCCCTGCGCTCATCCGGAGCATCACGATGTACATTTCTCCTGGATGGACCCGATATGCTTCGTCTTCCGCTAATACATTTCCCCTGCCGGCAATGTCTGAAAGCCTCAATACATGGTCGAAATGCCCAAAATACAAATCTTAACATATGCACATCGGCAATTCCAAAAGATTTGTGCAGCCACTCAACCACTGTCCCCGGATTGTACGACTGCAAGGCCTCCATGTATTTCGGCAAATGCTGGACCGACTCCTCCCACGTCCCGTACACATTTTCACGAGCCCGTCGCAAACCTTGCCATGCTTTGTGATATGGCACGTTATAACCATATTCTTGTTCGACTGCACTCTGGACATGCAAAAGTACCATATAACAGATCTTTCTCGACGTGAGTGGTAATGAGCATAGCAATCATGTTTTTACACAGATTGGGGTGATCTTTACGTGTAAAAGATGCAAGACATCTGTGCGTAGAACCCAATCTAGTGATTACCCAAGCACCCTTCCGTTTACGAAAACTAGCGCGGAGACACCATCCGCACTCGGGTGATTCGTCGATTACTGGATTCAGAACATCCACATCATTCTCACCAAGTGAAACTCGACAAGCAAACAACCTTTCCAAACCTTTGGATTGCTCAATACCACTCTGTACGCGCACTTGGCGACGCGCACAGAGTAATCCTTGACAGCCCACATCAAATGTTTTTTATCTCTGAATATCATGCCCGTTCTCAACACTCCTTCGTCTTTATCGTAGTAGTAGTCCGGTTGAGGGACACCAATAGAATCAATTGGAACGTCTTCATATACGTGATCGAAAAATGGTCTGTTCTGGTACAGTGCCGATCCTCTATCCGCTCGTTTATGGGTTCTAGGGGCAAGCTCATCCACGGTGGGTGTGGGTTCAAAAGGATCTTCATTTGGTCTACTACCTCCCAACTGAAAGAATTCATCATCAGTTTCATGACCATCATCATCTAATTCATCTAAATTCTGTTCAGAATCGCTTCCTTCATCTGGTCCGAAGCAATCGGCGGGGTAGTCCGGTATCACCAGTGGGGGAGGGGATGATGCTCGGTGGGATTAACGATTTCAAATCCACTACCGTCTTGTAAAATAGATGCATACATGCCATACTCGTTACCACTTGACACGTTCGCCATATGTGTTAATCTTCATTGTTGTTGTATCTTAATTTTATTGTATTTTTTTTATTTTCGATGTGAAATTTCTTATTTTATTTTGATCTTGTCGTATTTTTTATTTTGATATAAAATTTCTTGTAATTTTTAGATATAATTATGATATGTTTATTTATTTTACCTAAAATATTATAAATAAATTACAAATTAATATAAATAATTAAATAATCAAAAATAACTTAATATAAATAAATAGTATTTTTAGGGTTAGGGTTACAATAGTTTTTTTTTGCAATTTAGCCCGGGACGCCACTCCCAAAGGCGTCCCGCCCCCCCTCGTTTTTTTTATTTACAAACCAACCCGGAACGCCACTCCCAAAGGCGTCCCGCCCCCTCAGAATTTTTTTTTTTCGTTTGAGCCCAAAAATTGTTTCTTTGAGCAAAAATACCCGGGACGCCCTTGGGAAAGGTGTCCCGGTCCAAAAACGTAAACAAATTTGAAAGTGTATTATTTTAGCAATTTTGAATAAAAAAAGTATTATTTATTTAATAAACCCCCGAGTTCAACTAAACTAATCAAATTTGCACCTAACTATAATCTCTTCAATTTTTCGATCACATGTAAAAATGATCTCCATAGGTATTAAAATGAACAAACTAAATCAATTGCACGGCATAAATATCTTGATTCCTATATACATTCATTCCATTACATGTAAATTTACTAAACTCACATGTGTATCATATATAAGTATGGTTACATAAAACAAAAGTATTAAAATGAGGGCCAGATTTTGCAAAAACATGTATTCAAAATGGAAAATAGGCAAGTAAACATAGTTACAACAACTAAAGTCCCAGAACATTTTACCATCGAATTGCGTAAACCTACAAAAATAATATTTCAAAGGAAAATCCACAAATTTTACCAATAAAAGTTTTTTAGAACTAAATTTAAATAAATGAACAAAGATCAAACACTACCATTATCTGAACATCTCATTCTGATCCAGTGCATGATAGATCACATAAAACACTAAATAAGGATTCTAGACAAAATAAGAAAAAATTATAAGATAAATATATATATAAATTGAAATTATACTTTGATAAGTTTTGAGCGCATGATAATGATCGACGAATATGGCCCACTCGATAGCTCTGTTACGTCACACAAACTATAATACCTTTAAAAAATGAATAAAAACTCACAAAAAGAAATTTACATAAGTTTCCATTCGCTAGAAATAACCGCTCACCTCAATGCGAAGACAAAAAACTCATAATTACTCTTTATCAAAAAGTGTCGCATATTCATACCAAAGAACGAAATTGAATTTTAGTGGAGACTAATTTTAACGGAATTAAACCAACGGAATTAAACCAAAAATCAAATTAACTAATTAAATTCAGATTCATAATTATACCAAAGAACGAAGACTAATTTGAGATCTTCTTGATAAACATTTAACCCAAACTAACAAATAAATATATAAATCAAGTTTTGGAATATTTATATAGATCTACAATATACACCAAACCAAGGAAACATAATGCGCCAAGGAAAACTCATAGAAGCGTCCGCCTCCCGTAGTCCCATTCGCGGTGTGCGACGGGGGAAATGGGCATCTCTCTAATGTCATAACGACTCTCGGCAATGGATATCTTGGCTCTCACATCGATGAAGAACGTAGTGAAATACAATACTTGGTATGAATTGCAGAATCCCGTGAACCATGGAGTCTTTGAACATAAGTTGCACCCGAAGCCATTCGGTCAAGGGCATGTCTGCCTGGGCATCACGCATCACGTCGCTCTGTAGTATTTTGATATATTTTGTAATTTTTCTGTATTTATTTCTGGTAATTTCTGTGTAGAACAAGAACTTGGAAATATAAGATACTTGAGGGAGAAGGGATGGGAAGAGAAAGGACGAATGAGAGAGAGTAAGATTGATTATGCTGTAACCAATTGATCCCATACAGTACCGTTCCTTCCTCTTTTAATACCAAGTGTCATAAGGACCACTTAATTGAATCTACCAATATGCCCTTCAACATAATGGGCTCTTAAACTTAAACGTAAAATAAAATAATTAAAATGCTCTTCGGTCCACAACAATATTAATTCGGCCCAGTTCCGTTTTGTTTGGTTCCCTTTTATTTCTGGCCCGACATTCCTTTACTCTCCTGACCAGACCCAACGGCTCCTTCAATTACAGTTGCTGGCCCGAACATTCCCAAACCCCCCCTTTTCCATTCGATTTGTTCGCAATTAGGGTTCATATCACCCTCATCTTCTCTATTCTCTTCCCGCACCCTTAATCCCATGACAATACTCCCCTGATTGAAAGATCCTTGACCCCAAGGATCAAAAGTAGGAAACCTTTTTTGAATAAACTTCAAATCCTCCCAAGTTGCTTCGTGGGGAGCCGAATTAGTCCACTGTATCAAAACCTGGGTTGTTGGTACTCCGTTCCTGTCAAGGGTCCTCGTGTTCAAAACTGCAGCAGGTGCGATGGCGAAATCTCCCTCTGGAGTGGTGAGTGGCAGGTCAATGGTGGCCGTATGATTAGATCCCAGCTTTGGTTTGAGAAGGGAGACATAGAACACCGGATGAATGCGTGAACTCTCCGAAAAATCCAAACAGTAAGCTGCCTTTCCTACTTTCTCCAAAATGGTGTAAGGTCCATAGTATTTAGAGGACAATTTTAGGTTTTTTCTGAGGGAAATCGAACTTTGTCTAAAGGGTTATAATTTCAAAAAAACTTGGTCCCCAACCTCAAAATTGCGTTCTTGTCTATTTTTATCTGCATGCACCTTCATTCTCTGTTGAGCTTGCAACAAGTTTTCCCTGATAATCCTTTTAGCTTCCTCCCTCTGAAGTACAACTTGTCGAGCATCATCATTCTGAGTCCCTAGATACTGTCCCACGGTAGCAAGTGGTGGGGCATAGCCATACAATGCCTCAAATGGTGTGGTCTTAAGGCTGCAATGATAGTTAGTGTTATACCAAAATTCAGCCAATGATAGTCATTTCACCCATCCCTTAGGGTTGTGGTGCACCATGCACCTTAGATAATTCTCTAGGCATTGGTTGACTCTTTCTGTCTGACCATCTGTCTGGGGGTGATAAGATGTAGACAAATTCAGTTGCACCCCCATCAGTCTGAATAACTCTTTCCAGAAAAGGCTGGTAAAAACCTTGTCTCTATCAGAGACAATATGTATAGGTATTCCATGTAATTTATAGATAGTGTCCAGGAAATGAGTAGCTACTGTTAGAGCTGTGTAGGGGTGTGATAGTGCTGAAAAATGAGAGTACTTAGTAAACCTATCAACCACTACCAGAATAACACTCTTCCCATGTTATTTAGGCAGTCCTTCAATGAAGTCCATTGAGATGTGGCTCCAAGCTTGTTCTGGGATAGCCAGTGGTTGCAATAGCCCTGGATAGGCCCCAGTGTCATGTTTGTTCCTTTGAAAAATCTCACACTCCTTCACCCATTGCATTGCATCAGCCTTCATCTTAGGCCAATAGAAATTTTTCTTGACCCTCATATATGTTCCATGTATGCCTGAGTGTCCCCCATATGATGAATTGTGCATGGCTGTTAAAATCATGTTCCTCAATTTCTCTCCTTATACATAACCTGCCCTTGTACCTGATAAGATCCCCAGTGATAGAGTAGTCAGGATAAGCAGTAGGATCAATAGTGTTGGCTGATAAGATGTCCTGAAATGTATCATCATTGGTGTAGCTCTGAGYTATCTCTCTCATCCAATCAGGAGTAATGGTAGTGATAGCTAAACAACTTATTTCYKMTGCTTCCCTCCTGGATAAAGCATCAGCAGCTCTGTTCTCCTGTCCCTTCTTGTACTGGATTTCATAATCTAGCCCCAACAGTTTGGTTATCCACCTTTGTTGTATTGGAGTCATCACCTTCTGATCCAACAGGTAATTAAGAGCCTGTTGATCAGTTCTGATCACAAACCTGTGCCCTTGCAAGTAATGTTTCCATCTTTGAACTGCCATGAGTACTGCTAGGAACTCTCTCTCATAGACTGATAAAGCCTGATTCCTAATGCATAACATTTTGCTCATGAATGCCAAAGGTCTCCCTTCCTGCATTAACACTGCTCCTACCCCTTTTCCACTAGCATCAGTCTCTAGCACAAATGGTTTAGAGAAATTTGATAGTGCTAGAACTGGTGCTGTAACCATTGCTTGTTTAAGTGAATCAAATGCTAATTGAGCTTCCCTGTCCCAACAGAACTTTCCTTTCTTTAGGAGATTAGTTAGTGGCCTACAGATAACTCCATATCCCTTAATGAACTTCCTGTAATATCTAGTTACCCCAGAAATCCTCTCAGTTGTTTTGTGTTGGTAGGAGTTGGCCAGTTGGTCATACAAGTGATCTTATTGGGGTCAGTAGATACCCCTGATTGGGAAATGATGTGCCCCAAATATTCAACCTCTTCTTTCCCAAAACTGCATTTTCTACTCTTGGCATACAATTGGTTGTTCCTCAGTAATGACAAAACTTCTTTAAGATGCATCAAATGATCTTCCCATGTTTTACTATATACTAATATATCATCAAAGAAGACTAGGACACTCTTCCTGAGTTGCCCCCTAAATACCTGATTCATTAGGGACTGAAAAGTAGCAGGAGCATTACATAGGCCAAAGGGCATAACCAAAAATTCATAATGGCCATTGTGAGTGCTGAAGGCAGTCAAATATCTGTGTTCAGGCTTCATGAGGATTTGGAAGTTGGCACTCCTCAAGTCAATTTTAGAAAAATACCTTGTTCCATGGAGCTCATCTAGTAGCTCATCAATCATAGGAATAGGGTAATCATGCTTCACTGTCAATCCATTCAAATACCTGTAATCTACACATAATCTCCAAATAGCATCCTTCTTCTTTACCAAAATCACAGGTGAAGCAAAGGGGCTTTTGCTGTCTTGTATGATCCCATCTTCCAACATACCCTTAACCAGTTTCTCAATTTCTTCCTTGTGGCTGTGTGTAGTTCTGTAAGGGTATTGATGTTTAGGGACACTGTCTGGCTTTAATATGATTTGATGCTCAATTCCCTTAATTGGTGGTAAGCCTGTAGGTTCTTGGAAAACATCCTGATATCTGCCTAGTAGAGCTGTTAGTTCAGGATTAGAGTCTTGATCTTGCTTACTCATGGTCATCCAGTAGAGTTCCTCAATCTGAGCACACCTATCCTCATGTATCATCTTGTAGAGGGAGTGTCCTGTGATAAATTTACATTCTGCAGTTGAGTTGATAGCTTGAATCCTGACCCTCTTTCCCTCATGACTGACAGTGACAGTCATCTTGTTGTAATCAAGCTCTATGGGAGTGCATGATTTCAGCCAATCTCCCTCAAGGATCAAGTCATACCCTTCACTCTTCAGCAGCCTTAGTGAATACTGGAAGGGCTTTCCTTGAATTTCCATTCAAACCCCTCCACTCCTTGTGTACTCACCATCTTCTGACCATTAGCTACCCTTACAAGAATGGGCTTAATGGAATTTAGTTTGCATCCTAACTTCTGTGCAGTGTTTTCTTGGATGAAGCTTAAGGTGCTACCTGAGTCAATCAAAATGTGCAGTTTCTGCTCCCCTACTTGAACAGACACTCTCATAGTTGTGATGCCATCCTCCCCTGTAATGGCATTAACTGACATCTGTACCTCTTCCATAGTTTCAGACTGATTTGGATTCTGATGCTCCTCAAATCCTAAACAGGACCACTCCTCTTCTTCTGTCATCATCAGATAATTAACACTGTTCTTACACCTGTGCCCTGGTGTGAATCTGTCATCACAATTATAGCACAACCCCTTCTCTCTTTTGGCTGCCATTTCACTAGAGGTTAGAAGCTTGGTAGGTGTTTTCTGAAATTGCTGGTTGTTTGTTCTGGGTGCAGGGGTATCAGTGCTCTTGTGAAATGAGTAATTAGTAGTTTTAGTGTTTCCCTTCAATCTCCTTGTGATAGCCTCCATTGTGATTAATTGATTCTTACCCAATTCTATGGCTTGCTGCAATGTGTGTGGTTCAAACATGGTAATAAAAGCCTGCACATCCTCTAATAGACCACTGACAAAACTGGCTATGAAGTACTCCTCAGAATAACTTTGATTTAGGGTTAGCATACAAGCCTTCACTCCTCAAAATTTTTAACATAATCACTGTACAACCCTCTGTGTTTAAGCTTGTTAAATTCTGCAATGATCTTGGTTTCCTTCAATTGTTCAAACCTAGCAGATATTATATCCAGGAATTGAGCCCAAGATAATTCAGCCTGATTGTGGTTGAAATTTTGGTACCATTGGGCTGCTTTCCCCTCAAAATGCATGGTAGCTAGGGTTATTTTTTGTGTGTCAGATGTGAATGGGACTAACCTGAAGTACCCATTGCATTTCAACATCCAGGATCTGGGATGTGCTCCATCAAAATGAGGGAAATCAATTTTTGGGAGTGGGTTTGTGGTATGGTTACCTGAGTATTCTATTTGTTACCTGAACTTGTTGTTTGTATTTGATCTGGCCCCTGATTCATTTGCAGGTGTGGAAAAGGGCTTGCCCAGAATGGATTCATTTTCTGGTGTATTTCTTCCTTTTTCTGGATTTAGTAATTGCATCTGGATAGCAGCAAGAGTGGAGGTGAGGTGTTCTAACTTGTTGTTCAGATTTTGGGTTTATGTTTGAATATCTGCTCTCATGTGTGATATCTGGGACTGTGTTTCTCAGTTGATATCAGTAATCTGTTCCTGCAGTTTTAATTCAGAGGCCTCTCGTTTTTTAGCTTTTGATTGCAATACCTGATCCAGGCATTTTTGGGCTTCTTGCAAGTCTTTGAAGCGGGTAATCTCGGTCATGTCCAAGGATCGATAGCTCTGGTGCCAATTGTAGTGTTTAGATATATTTTGTAATTTTTCTGTATTTATTTATGGTAATTTCTATGTAGAACAAGAACCTTGGAATATAAGATACTTGAGGGAGAAGGTATGGGAAGGGAAAGGACGAATGAGAGGGAGTAAGATTGATTATGCTGTAACCAATTGATCCCATACAGTACCGTTCCTTCCTCTTTTAATACCAAGTGTCATAAGGACCACTTAATATGCCCTTCAACATAATGGGCTCTTAAACTTAAACGTAAAATAAAATAATTAAAATGCTCTTCGGTCCACAGCAATATTAATTCGGCCCAATTCCGTTTTGTTTGGTTCCCTTTTATTTCTGGCCCGGCATTCCTTTACTCTCCCGACCCGACCCAACGGCTCCTTCAATTACAGTTGCTGGCCCGAACATTCCCAAATCCCCCTTTTTCCATTTGATTTGTTCGCAATTAGGGTTCATCTCACCCTCATCTTCTCTATTCTCTTCCCGCACCCTTAATCACATGACAGCTCCCCCCATCCACTCCCCACGGGGCGACCTGGTGGTGGGGGCGTACATTGGCCCCCTGTGCGCTCCACCACGCAGCGTGCCTAAACGCGAACCCGTGGCTACTCATGTCGCGACCAGTGGTGGTTGAACACTCAACTCTCTTGCTGTCACGTTGGATCGAGTTGCGCGTCGGACGTCATCATAAACCCAAAGACATGATTTGGTCGCGCCTTCAACCACGACCCCATGTTAGGTGGGATTATCCGGTTAGTTTAAGCATATCAATATGCGGAGTAAAAGAAACTTACAAGGATTCCCCTAGTAATAGTGATCGAACTGGGAGTAGCCCAACTTGAGAATCGGGCGGCAATGCCATCCTAATTGTAGTGTACAGAAGCGTCCTAAGTGGCGGATCAGGCCCAAGTCCACTAGAAGGTAGTGCTAGAGAGGGTGATAGCTCCATTGTGCCCGGACCTTGTCGCATCGTGAGGCGCTGTCGGCGAGTCGGTTGTTTGGGAATACAGCCCTAATCGGGTGGTGAATTTTGTCCAATGCTATATACGGGCGAGAGACCGATAGCAAATAAGTACCGCGAGGGAAAGATGAAAAGAACTTTGAAAAGAGAGTCAAAGATGCTTGAAATTGTCGGGAGGGAAGCGGATGGGGGTCGGCGATGCATCCTGGTTGGATGTGGAATGGAAAGAGCCGGTGCATCTATCGACTTTAGGCGCGGACCAGTGCAGATTGAGGTGGAGGCCAAAGCTCGAGCAGCCGATATGCCTGTAGAATACCTTTGCCCCGAGCATGGCAGGCAGCACGCACCATCGAGCATGCCTCGGAAACTGCACACTCCCGGATCTGGCCTGCGGCCTCCCCATTCGACCCGTCTTGAAACACGGACCAAAGAGTCTAACATGTGTGCTAGTCAATGGGAAAGTAATCCCGTATGGTGCAAGGAAGTTGACTGGTGCGATCCCCCCCGAGGGGAGGAACGCTGACCGACCTTGATCTTCTGAGAAGGGTTCGAGTGAGCAAACCTGTAGGGACCCAAAAGATGGTGAACTATGTCTGAGCGAGGCGAAGCCAGGGGAAACTTTGGTGGAGACCTTCAACGATACTAACGTGCAAATTATTTGTCTGACGTGGGTGTAGGGGCGAAAGACTAATCGAACCATGTAGTAGTTGGTTCCCTCTGAAGTTTCCCTTAGGATAGTTGGAGCTCGAGCGAGTTCTATCGGGTAAAGCCAATGATAAAAGGCATCGGGGGTGCAATGCCCTTGACCTATTCTGAAACTTTAAATAGGTAGGACGGTGTGGTTGCTTCATTGAGCCACGCCAAGGAATCGAGAGCTCTAAGTGGGCTATTTTTGGTAATCAGAACTGGCGATTAAGGATGAACCGGAAGCCAGGTTATGGTGTCCAACTGCGCACTAACCTAGATCCCATAAAGGGTGTTGATCGATTAAGACAGCAGGACGATGGTCACGGAAGTCAAAGTTCGCTAAGGAGTGTGTAACAACTCACCTGTCGAGTCAACTAGCCCCAAAAATGTATGTCATTGAAGCGCGCGACCTATACCCAGCCTTCGGGGCAAGATCCAGGCCTCGATGAGTAGGAGGGTGTGGCAGTTGCTTCAAAACCCTGGGGGCGAGCCCAGGTGGAGCGGCCATCGGTGCCGATCTTGGTGGTAGTAGCAAATATTAAAATGAGAGCTTTGAAGGCTGAAGAGGGGAAAGGTTCTATGTGAACGACACTTGCAATTGGGTTAGTCGGTCCTAAGGGTCAGGGAAAGCCTGACAAACAACATGTTCACCATGTGCTCCGAAAGGGAATTGGGTTAAAATTCCTAAATTGGGATGCGGCGGATGATGGCAACGTTAGGGAGTCTAAAGACATCGGCGGGGACCTCGGGAAGAGTTATCTTTTCTGTTTAACAGCCTGCCCACCCTGGAAACGGCTTAGCCGGAGGTAGGGTCTAGCGAATGGAAGAGCACTGCATGTCACGTGGTGTCTGGTGCGCCCTCGATGGCCCTTAAAAATCTGGAGGACCGAGTGCCGTTTGGGCCCGGTCGTCCTAATAACCGCATCAGGTCTCCAAGGTGAACAGCCTCTGGTCAATGGAACAATGTAGGCAAGGGAAATCGAAAAAATGGATCTGTAACCTCGGGAAAAGGATAGGCTCTGAGGGCTGGGCACGAGGGTCCCAGTCCCGAACCCGTCGACTTTCAGTTAAATGCTCTAGCTACTCACATGGTGAGAGCGGGTCGTCGCGTGTTGGACGAGGGACGGGCTGGGAGCGGTCCCCTCGGGGGACTTCCCCGGGTGTTGAACAGTCGACTCAAAACAGGTATGGACAAGAGGAATTCGACTATTTAATTAAAACAAAGCATTGCGATAGTCCCTACGAATGCTAACACAATGTGATTTCTGCCCAGTGCTCTGAATGTCAAAGTGAAAAAAAAAAACTCAACCAAGCGCGGGTAAATAGAGGGAGTAACTATGACTCACTTAAGGTAGATAAATACCTCATCATCTAATTAATAACATGCATGAATGGATTAATGAGATTCTCACTATCCCTGTCTACTATCCAGCGAAACCACAACCAAGGGAATGGGCTTGGTGGAATCAGTAGGGAAAGAAGACCCTGTTGAGCTTGACTGTAGTCCGACTGTATATTGAGTTTCACAACTTATATGATATGATCGTAATAATCATACTTTTTATCCCCATAGTTTTTTACTCTTGTACAGACGACATTACTCGAAGTTGGTCTACCTGGCCCGTAATCAATTGTGAGGAACTTGTATCTATTTATCTTTCAACCAGGATATGTAGTCACACATCGTGATGGACTCTACTGCTAGACTCCTAATGTACTCATATGTAATATTGTTTAGAGGATCTAGTGCCTATGGCGATGAAAAGTTATATAATTTATTATATATTTTAAAGATAAATTTTAAATTGAGAGATAATTGACATGTAATCGGTTTACAGTAGCTCACATAGTTTTTGAACTAATCGGCAAATTCGTTTTCTAGTTTCTCATTGAGTCTATCATCCGTAATGTTTAGTTGAAGATGCTTGATGCCTTATGACGCGTTCTAAAAGTTTTTCCACCAAAAATGTCGAACTACTTCTGATCTCCTCTTCAGCTCAGTTGACTTGCAAAATAACCACCGGGGCACTCCCGGTGTAGACACTCTGACACTCAAGTTAGATGTATAGAAATCGATGTATATGCATATGAAGTATATAAGAAGTTATTGTGTATTGAATAAGGGCCCAAGTCCCTGTTTATAAGAAGTAAAATACTTTATTACCAAGTAAGAAATCCCTCTCTCGTAAGGAAACTAGGTCTCCTCATATCAAAAGGAGATACATTCTCTTTAGGACTCTTATTTGAGTTCGCATTCTGAACCTTAATGACTGTTGGGTGTAAAAGCCTATAATTCATACACCAGGATGACCATTCACCATGTTGAGCTTGCCGATTATCGAGTTGATCTTCTCTCAATCAGGTTAGTTTCCAGCACACTCTAGGTTTGGGAATGTTAGCTCGTCAAGGCTTCAGTTCGGCTAGGCCTGTCCAACCGAGCTCATATCATTTACAATATCAGAAGTCTCTACTCCTATGCTTGGCCGAGGGACAAGAGCGGGTAAAGTAAAATTAAAAGAATTCTCAGCCACACATCTAAGGCATGCATCCAGTCCCAACAGGAAGAACGCTTTGGCTTCTGCACCAAAAAAAGGTGTATGCGTCTCATCATCATGTCTTGGACGGAAAATGACTCTTGGACTCCCAAGGTGTCTATGCAGTTAATTTGTAGCCACTTTTTTGCGAACACTCACTAGTTAGGTTTAATACATTTGTCTCTCTGTAAATACCCTCATCAAACAAAGATATCCATTGCAATGCATACTCAGAGCTTCAATCTGTAACAAGATAAGAAATTCCTTGTTTCCTACTTTTTTGACATATATTCTCAACCAATCGAATCCAAAGCATCTCATCCACCAGGCCTTTCCTCCTTCTTAATTCCATCTCCACTAAATCTATCATGGGTATGTATTTCTAACTCCTTCTCAACTTCCTTGCTACACGCATTTTCCTCCTATTTCTCCACCCATAACCCATGTTTTCAAATGACTCTGACTCGCAAAACCTTTCCTAATCTTTGGGTGATGAAGCCACCCTTACTTCTTCTTCATCGACCTCTTGATTCATACATAATTGTATGCATTCTTTATATTTTTTTTGTCTCATTCTACGTGTTTTATTTGAGTATTTGTTGTTTTTGAGTTATTTTATCTTATTTCATAACTTCTTAGATTATTTTATCTTTTTATTATTTTTAATATTTTCCTCATAATTTTTTGATTTTTATTTTATTTTAATTTTGATTGGTCAAACTTGGTCAAAGAAGGCCGAGGTCAGAAGATGATCCGAGCTCGATGAATTCCATGACAAGTTTGATGAGATATTAATGCACAAATTTAGTAAAAGACAAAGTCGAGCCAAAGTAACCCCACATCGGCAAGTCACGTGACCAAAATGTTGCACATGCCCGTGCATGTAGGCAAAATTAACCTCTAGGCCGCCCATACCCATCACACCATTATCAGATCCTCTCACAAGCTATTGGTGGGCACCACCCATTCCCAAGCATCATGGCCGAACACCTCTTTGGCAGCACCGCCAGAACCCACGTGCATCCATCGGTAGTTATCAACCCCTATTAGAAGCACCAGGCCAGCTAACCTCTGAGCTTCTGAGAGTTGTCGGCCCCTTCGGCAGCAGAGGCCGCATCATGAAATTCATGAATTAATAGTCTTAGACAGATCTCGATAGTCCTAGCGCATCATGGCTGAACATGGTCGGACACACCCAAACCCTCTCTCTAGCCCCGATAGCTAAGAAACTCGAGCACCTTATTAAGTTGCTACTCGATCAACTCTCCTCGACCGTGCATTTATACCGAGTAAGTCTTAGATTTAGAATTCATATTAAGGCTTTTTGTTTATAGATTGAAACTTTCTAAATGATTTGGAATATGAAATGAAATAATTGATTTGATTTTGGTCAATTTTGCTTAATTTTTTCTTAATTGATTTTAAGTGCCTTTTTTTTCTAGATCTAGGGTTCCATGTTTATCATACTTATCTTAAATTTCTCTTTTAGTTTCTTTTTGATGAAATCTCTTTCCTTGATTTCGTTAAATCCTTTATAAATCATTTCAATTTTCATTTTTACTTAATTTCTTATTTTTCATTACTTATGTTTAATTTGACTTTTAAAGCTTTTGCTTAATTGAAGTTTTTTCAATTAGTATATCTAAAAAACCAAACCCCCAAACAAGTCGTTCGTGTGTTTAGTGAAACTTTAATTATTTAAAATATGTGAGCATAAGTTTCTTATCCGATAATCATTCTTTGAGAGATAAGACACGATTCAGCTCATCACCATACGACTATCTCATTCTTTTACAAGCATATCTCGAAGGTGTTTCGAGGATGAATCAAAATTTTGGCGTTGTTGTCGAAAAATGATTTAGGTTTAAAGAAGTTTTTATTCATTTTCTATTATCGTCAGGCCACTTGACTTTTCAAAAAGACCAAGTCCAAAATGGCCTTCGTGTACCCTTTTATCCCTTTCTTGTCGCCCTTAGCAATAAATAACATTTTTCACTCAACTAGTTTCCTCCAAATTCCATTCGCCTCATGACTTGTTAAATCATCATATGTGGGTACTGTAAAGTAGATACCGATGTAGAATTCTTCTAGTACTACTATAATCCAAAGGCTTCACAAACGTCCTCTTACTACCTCACCTCCCGAGGCCAAACCCATTTCTTGACAGACCTATCGTCTAATGTGAAACTAGAGGACTCAGTTCTTTGCCCATCACACTGATTGAAACTAGCCCTTCCCCACTGAGCAAGTGGAAGAAATTATTGCCTAAGATGGTTTTACTTGCAATCGGCCCATCCAATCCTCCTATAAATAACAAATAAAGGAGTGGAATGATCACTCATTCCAAATTATTCCTCTAACCAATTCACCCTACCTTCTATCATGTTTCGGGATAAGCAGGCAAATTAGCTTGCCTGTTTGCGATCTTGGTAGATGAAGTCCATATGCATATTTCAAGTCTACAATCTTAATACATATACTAACTGCTTATGTCCTTTTAATCTTGCATAACAACTCTTCAATGGCTATCAGTCCATCCCCCAGAGACATCACCACCCAAGCCCTTGGATGCCATAAAGAGGTTGGAAGCCACCAATGTTACAAAAGATACCAAGGTTGCGTAGACTCTATCTGCTACCGTATCTCTTCTACCACCTTCTAAATGCCACAAGGTGATTAGAAGAAAACAACTTCCCTCACAAAGGATTCAAAGGGCAGTCTCGACCTTCCTATTACCAACCCACTACTCGTGTGGGCCTTCAAGAGGACTGAATCGAGACATGTCAAAGCATACAAGTTGATAAATTCATATTCCATCTTGATGTGTATTGAAGAACATGACAAGTTCCTGCCATTCCTCTCCACTCTACTTTGTAAAAAATCCCAGGGGCTCCCCCAGGCCGAGCTTATCAATCACATCATGCCACTTTGGTAAGGTAACTTCTCGCCCCCGCCGTACTTTAATAATCTTTACAAAACCTAAATGATATATTTTAACTTTACCTCATCAACTTCATATGATTTCTTCTCTATTCAATTCACTATAGCTGAGGAAAGCATGGCTGAGGTAGACATCTATTATGCTTCTCGTATTACCGAGCTCGAGGAACAACTTGGCAAAGCGAAGGAACAACTCCCCAAGAAAGAAGGGTTGATAGACCAAAGGATCAAAGATATCAATAGAGCCAAGAAAGATCTTTAATCATCGAAGATCAAAGAACAAAGTAGAATTAGCAGTTCTGGAAGTGTAGAAGCTGTGGGGAGATTCTTAACACTCCAACAACAGTACGTTAAACTGGCATCTTTGACAGTGACCAAGAAAGAGAAGTCCAAGGAAAATGGAATTGCAAAAGGCCAACGTACATTCTTCCTTTACCTTGAAGGCTAAGACTTACTGCCCTCATATAGGTTGGAGAAGTACCATCACTCCAAACTTTATGTAAGAGTTGAAGCACCAAAAGGAGAATTGGTGATTTTTCTGATAGGAGATCGAAGCCTTTCTACATCACCTTCTACCCAGCACCATTAAGTATTTTAAGGACGCTCGCCAAGGATAATGAGAAAATCATGTCCCCCGTCTATAACATTGGTGAAATGAACAAAGATAAAGATTTGGAAGGGTTCCCCAATCCATCCAATTGGAAGGGTAATTTGAACGAATCAGTCTCCTTTGCCTGGTGGGAGCCATCTCTATTCGAGTTGTAAAGGACACAAAGCTATTGGACAAGTTTGATATTATGTCAATGTCAAAACTGAAGATTCTAGTGGCCGTATCAAAGGTAGATGTTAGCGCGAGTGGCTCGGCCTGAGAAGCTCTTCCTCCGGCTTAAATAACCTTTGTGTATATATTTTATCATTTTTTGTTTTATTTTTAAATAGAATTCTTGTATGTGGGGGTTTCATTCCCTATACCTTGTCCTCCTATTATAAGATGCTTGGTGTTCATACCTCATCGTTTGTTTGATTAACATATTCATAAATAATGTTCGCCTTAACTGCAACCATAAACATCTCTTGGGGGATCAACTCGCCCCACAATGCACCATAATATTTAAACACAGGTTAATACAATTTGTATCAAACTAATTTATGCTTCTTAAGAAGAATTGTGTAACCTTTGTCAGTAATAGGCATACTCATCCCTTTATCAACTTAACACGAAAACCACCTCAATCAAAAGTCTAATGTATTTGTCTATCTTGGATTCACCATTAAGCTAATTGAAAATAACGAAATCATACTCGGCCCAATCATAAGATGCAAAAGTCGAGGTCCCTTGTCCGTTTCGGATTCACCACCAAACCGGAAGGATTGCAATGAATCAATTATGTAGGGGAGGCTTGTTCGATCATTCTTAAGATGTGCAAGTTGCGGACCTCGTCTGGCTTAGATTCACCATCAAACCAGTTGAGAACAAGGGAAGCACATCCCGCCCAGTCATAAGCTTCCCAAGCAGGAGTCCCTTGTTAAGTTTAGAATCATCATCAAACCTATAGAAGATGGATATTTCTCGTAGTTTATAATGTGCATTTATTAAGATGCTATTGTGCATGTGATGTTGAACTATTGTACATGTTTTATAATTAAATTTTTGAAAAAAATCAAATGAAATTGATATTGCAAGGTTTTGATTCGAATTTCAACAACTATGTTGATTTTAAAAGGCAACTGTTACTTTTTCAGAATTGATAATAGAAACTTGGTTAATCTCCCATCAAATTAATATAAACACTTTGATTATTAAAAGAATTGTCTGGTCGTGGCTCTAGTCTCTAATGTGCAGATACATTGGCATTATTATGCAAAATGAATATCATTACTGTGCATTCCCACGAATGAATTTTATTTACCTGATATTATACTAATAGATTAAATCCACAAAAATTGATCAAGTTGAAATATAAAATATTATTATAATACTCTAGTTAAATATTGGGCATGCATGTCTTTGTCATTATAAAAATTTTGAAGATTGTCTTTCATGTTTATATAATTTTATTTTAAGAAAATTCACATCATACATTCAACATTTCCAGAATTAATGTGCATTCTATGCTTCACATGTCCAGTTGTACTATTGTGCATATTTAATATCACTATTGTGCATCCACTCGAACTAGTATTGCAGAAAATTTCAATAAAGGAATATGTACCAACAATCTAAAAATCTCCAAAATGAAGATTGTTCTCCCCATGGTCAGGCCTTACAGCACTTTCAACTTAATCTTCAGATTCTGGATCCACAATATCCTTGTATTCTTATCCCTTGCTTCTTAAATTCATGTTAATGCAAATACAAGATAACCAATTAAATTAGCTGACAAAAAGGTGGTATATAACTATATTGAATGCAAGAAAAAAAAACATAAAAAATGAGAAAAAGGCACAAGTGTAGATTTCCTTTCAAATAAGGATCTAAAAATAGGCAAATGAAGCTACTAACATACTCAGTTTAATGATAATATTGTGCATGTTTAATGTCACTATTGTGCATTTTCCCTAGAACTAATGTTATAAAAATACAAAGTACTAATATTTTTAAAATTTAAATAATATACTGTGTAAACTTGATTGTATTATTATGCACATATTGTCACTTACATGTGAAAATAATACATTATACCTACACACTAAAATGACAACAAAACAACATCACATGTATGTGTGTTTACTTAGATTGGCCATACTGTGCAAAATTGATTGCATTGTTATGCACATATCGTCAGTAAATTGTGCAAATGTAGAACATATACACATTAGTATTGTATGTTGCGTCAAATTACACCACATCGCCAAAACTGCAAAGTTCTTCCGAGAAATGGGATTAGCCCTGAAAATTCATTTCAGTCGATCACACTCATCAAATCCAGTTGTTAGTTTTGATATCAAAACCACCAACTGAAGCATAAGACTTGTAAAACTGAATAACACCGTCCTGGCTTGTGAATCTTTGATTAATATATGGTTTAATCGAATCTTCACATTACGGAATCCAATATTTTTGTAGTTCTAAGTGTTATGAAAATCCTTTGTTGAATAGGATCACAAGTCCGGGAACAACATTCAATATACCTGCAAATCTTCTCCATGAATCAATCAATGCACAAAACAATAGTTACGAAACACAATTACACCAACAACATAATCAAAATTTCATATTTAGCAGTAGCTAAATATTAACTCAATGCTATAGCAAGATTTAGAGGTACATAAGAACTTCAATTCTAGGTGCATAATATTGCCTGAGATTTCATCATATTTAACCTAAATTGGCCTCAATCGTCTCGCACCATGAAATTAAAAAAAGGGTAACAAGTAGCAAAATCCAAAAATCAAATTTCTCTTGAGTTATATGAACTAAAGAGTGCATCGAGGAGATCTTAGAACTAAAGTAGAAAAATCGAAAGAAAAAAAATACCAAGTTCACCTTTTTGGAGTGCAACCAGAATCTCACGACTATGATGGCCTCCAAATTCTAGACGATGAGATTTAATACTGATCTCCCCTGAAATATCAATTTCTTTGGAGTCTTTAGGGTGCGATTGGATATCCTTTCGTTCATTTTCATTTCGTTTCACTAGAAAATAGTGAAAATAGAAATTTTAGGGAGATAAAATTTTTTGGTAAGATAATGATTCGATATAATTTGCGTTTTTTGAGTAAGTGATTGGATATAAAATTATTTGGTAAATAAAATTCAAATGGCAAACACTTGTGTTAGGCCAGATTAACGGGTCATGACCCGTTAGGCCATCTGACCCGATACTATAATGTATTCATTTTTGTACTGTGATGTATTAGTTTTTTACTGTAAAGTATTAGTTTTTCATAAATCTCTAACCCGTGCTATGATATATTGATTTTTGTACTGTAATGTTTTTGTACTATGATGTATTGGTTTTTTATTATAATGTATTGATTTTTGCAATATAATGTATTGGTGTGAAATTTTGGCCTAACAGATGATCCGTTAATCCGTCCTAACAAGAGTGTTGCCCAATTCAAATGAGACCCACAAAAGTTTTTGTGTGGTGGGAATTAATGATGGTGGAACGATGAGAGAGAGGAAATAAAATAAAATTTTTGTGTGATAGAAAATTAATGGTAGTTGAGAGATAAGAGAGATGAGAGAAATAGATAAGAGAGAAATGAGGAAAAACTTTTTTGAGAAAAAAAAGTGAATTATATTTTTGGAGTTATAAACATTCATTTGTTTGCCATTTTTTTCTTTTGATAGTTGAGGGAAACCAAAAATTTTGATTTCCAATCGCACCCTTAGATTTCTTAGAAAGAGAATTACAACTGTTTTAGAGGATTGAAAGTTATGAGATTTTTTCTAATTGGCAAAGATTATTAATTAATTATGTCTGTTAGTATTTAATATGTTTTTTTAATTAAAAAACTTAGAACCACTAGATTAGATTAGTTATAATGGCTATGATTCATTCTCATTTCTCCCGCTGGTAACTATTCTTATCGGAACCAACCCTATATATATAAATAGAAACAATATCATTATTTAAATATATATTACTTCTACATATATATAATCACTTATTTGAATATATTTATTATTTTTAATTAATTAATTAAATTAACATCAGATTTAAATTAAAAACTGAATATTCAATTAAATTAAAATATAAATGACTGTAGACGTGTTTTGAACAAAATTTGAGAATTTCCAAATATAGTATAATTTGGTTATCTGGTAAGTCGAAAAATATGCATCAAATAATTGTTTAATTGTTTAATATTTGAACCCCAAATACTGGGACTTGGAAAAATTGAAACTCATATACTAGTAACTACTGGGATTTGAAAAATCAAAAACCCACATACTACTGACTTCAACCCGACTTCAACCCAAATAAAAATTAGAAACACAAAAAATCTAAATACTGTTTCAAAAACCAGAAACCCAAATACTATGAAAAAAATAGTTTGAGACATAAAAGTTTTATTTTGTATATTTCAATTAATTTAAAAAATTTTATTTTGTGTATTTCAATTAATTTGAAAATATATATCAACACAAATTTATATATCAATCCAAATACAGCGAACTCGAAAAAGTTTCAGAAGAGATAAAAGTTATTAGCGGTTTGAGTTGAAAAGAAGACTTGAGAAATGTATAAAAATTTTATTTTGTATATTTCGATTAATCGGTGTGAGATAAAAAACATGGATGGATTTGAGAAATGTTTGGAGATAAAAGTTTATTTTTGTATATTTCGATTAATCGGTGTGAGATGCAAAAACATGGATGGATTTTTGAGAGTGCGCAATATATTAAAAAGAATAAAAAAATCTGGTATCGTTGTAAAAACATAAAAAAAAATTCTGGCATAAACCGTAAAACTGTAAAAGAAAAAATTAACTTAATATTTCCTATAATTTTCCATAGATAGATAATAAGCATAGCAGGCTGGTATTGGGTTGCTCCAACAGACAAGGGCTCTTCTTTGGGGCTGGAGGTTGTGTTACCTTTTAAAGGAAAAGAACAGAACATTATATAAGCTGTTACGTGAGCTTTGAAGAAAAAAAGTAAATAACCTTCTCTGCGAAAATAACGTCTGTTGCCTTTTGCTCCTCTAAACGTCACGTCTTGCCTCTCCGTCCCCTCTTTCGTCCCTCTTTGCTCTCCTTTTTATATCACATGTTGGTGCTCTTTCTTTCCAAATATGTTTTTCGCAGTGCCTCCTTTGAAAACAGCCCTTATGAACAATTAATAGGCCCAATATGTTGGGCCAAAAGTAATTAAAAGTGGGCTTAAGTCAGATATTGGGGATAAATATCTTCAAATTTTGGTTTCCATGGGTTGGTATGGGGTGACCCAATATCAGTTCGCTGTGCTAATTATCCGCAACAATCGGCAAGAGCAATTCATTGCTTTATCCTTCAACTGCAAAATATTCCATAATACTACAAATTAAACACAAATCATCATCAGAGAAAACATCCATCCAAAGAAGTAAATAAGAAAATATACAAGTGCAACACAATTATACGTATAAAAGTACAATATTAAGTAATTATTTGATGCACATTTTCCGACTTATCATTCTCGGCCAAATCTCACGTTTATTTTATTGGTACTTTTCTCTTTATATAATTATAGATTAACTGAATTATTTATAAATTAATCATTATTAGAGAAAAAATAGTAAATCCAATCTACTTGTGTCTAATTACTTAATTTTAATAGATGTGTCGATTTGTTCTCTTAATATTCTTTTTGGTATTTTATTTCAGTTTGTGTATTATTTCAAAATTTCACATCACAATCAATCCCATTATACTAATTATATTGAGTTACAACTTATACTAATTATATTGAGTTACAACTTATTTGTCGGCTAATCATAATTTCGGTTGACAAGTGTCGAATTATCTTGATCCGATTCTGACGTATTGACTTTTGGTGCATCCTGAAACTAGAAAAGTACTTGATTCAGAAAACGTGGAGGTTTGAGAGTTCTGCTGCAAATGAACAATTGACACGTGTCGCTACTCACCTAGGTTCAGATGACATGTCATAATGATGTGTCATGGTACATAACAATTGACATGTGTTGCTTTTCACATAGGTTCGGTGCTGACATGTCATAGTGATAATGTCATCTTCCCTATATATTAATTCAAAATCGTCATATCCTATTTGCCAGCTTCCCACACTTTGTTAGTTTTGGAAAGAATTTCGGTGCTTTGTCATTCGAACCTAATATCTACCTAATTTAATATTTTCTTTTATATATTTTTACCTAATTTAATATTTTATATTATTATTTTTTTTCTAATTTAATAATTTTTTTATTATATGTTACCTAATTCAATATTTTCTTTATCATATTTTGCCTAATTCAATATCTCACTTTTATTATACTAATATAAAATATAGATAACTCATATTTAATTAGAAAAAATCTATATAAGTTGCACTAATTCTTATTTATAATAAAAGCTGAAATAACTTTATTTTTAGAATTCAAATATTCTATTTAAGAAAAATACGAGTTATATAAATTTATTATAAAAGGGAAATGAATATAAAAAACATAAGCTTAAATTTTCTTATCTAATTCTAATATAACACATTGAAAATAATATTAAAAATATATATATAAAACTATTATTAGGCAAAAAAAGAAAAAAAAAACAAAGAGAAACAAAAAAATAAAATAAATAAATAATAATAATTAAAAATTATACACCTATAAAAATAAATATTAAATATATTCTAAATATCCTTATCTAATCCCAATATAATGCATTGATAAACACATTATATATCTACATGAACAAATTAATGTGTTACGCAGAAAAAAAAAGGAAACAAAAAATAATATTACATATACTACAAGTTAGATATACGATGTTTTTTAACAAAATTATCGGTGTCTTATAGGTTTTAACTTTTTATATCACATATTCACATGCGGCACGCGGGTTTTGTATATTTTATATTTTTACAAATTCAATTTTCTACGGGCTTCATTTCAAGTTTAGGGTATTTCTCTATACCTTACAACTAATTTCGTGACTCCCAGGTAAAAATACTTGAAATTTTTTTTATTGTAATAATCAGTCTTACTACAAATAATACTTCGATTTGTATGTAAAAACTCTTCATTGTGAATAACAATTTTCATGTAAATAGAAAAAATAATGTTACGATTTGTGTGTACCATTTTCAATATATTATTCTTTTTGTAAAAGGAAAAGTATAAGGAGAAGATATAAAAGAGAGACGAACGAGACGGTAGAAATTAGGGTTCTCTTATTCATCAAAGACTCCCTTTATATAGGGTATCAATTACATGTTTCCATAATACATAAAGATAAAAAATAAATACCTAAATTGTCACACATCAGTTACTTATTGACGAAGGTTCACTAATTGTGTTTTTTCCTTCAACACTCCCCCTTGTGCCAAGTCAAAGGGTGAAATGGTATTTTATTATTGCCAAATAACAAAATCCAATGGGAAAAATAAAACTTGGTCTAAGGAAAAAGAGTACAACACACCTATGTTGAGACTCCCTCTAAAGTGTACACCTCTCTCTGATATGTACATCTATCAAGAGAACTTTGAAAGTCTCAACTTCCTCAATTTACTTGATTCTTGAGAAAGTGCATTGTTAGTTGTAGAAGAGTTGTGGTGATATTACTCGTATTATCACATTTTCTTCAGTGATAGAGTCCAAGCCACTATTATCAAATATATGAATGATCATAACATTTATCGTAGATACTCACGAACTACTACATGTATGATAATGATCTCTTTACATGGATCGAATGAGTAGCCAACATCAATGATACTATTTGGTGTTTCACAGTAGGAAGTAAACTCAACATTTTCTATAGGGATTACAAGACCATCTACAGTCCCAAATATATTTATGAATGGGAAAAATAAACTCGAGTCAATGGTTTCTTTTAGGTATCAAATTACATTTTGATTCCATTCCAGTGACATTGCGCTTTTTTGAGTTAAATCAAGATAACAATTTTGAGAAATTAATATTTGATCAAGTGTATTAGTAATGGTATAATAATGCGCATATTGTACGTGGGTAGAGAATTTCAGCTTCCACCAGTTCTTCGTCATTCTATTGACGAAATTGATATTTTCTTATATCTTTACTTTGACCAATCATAGGAGTGCTAACATATTGAACTTATCCATATTTAATTGCCCGATCATTTTTTGGATATATGCAAATTGTAGAATTTAGTATTCCACAAACTCGGTTTTAGTTTAAAGCCTTAACATGACCAAGTTTTCCCATGATACATTATCTCAAATTAAAATTTCAAATAACTAGCGATATCTCTTATTTAATTAAGAGTGTATATTATGTTCCTTTCATCGACATATACAATCATAATCGCAAATTTGAAACTTATTTTATTTAACGCAAGGGCATAGATTATTTTTCCCAATCAAGTAGTCACTTAGACGGTTATACCACATCCATCTGGATTGTTTCAATCCATAAAGTGAGTGTTTTAATTTAATTACAAATGAACTCCGTGGTTTAGAGTCACTTGCCTTGGCAATGAAAGGCTAGAAAGCACTTTTGTATATATATCTCTAAATCACGATCCCCATAGAGAAATGATGTAACCATAGGTATAAGCTGCATTCTCAGTTCTTTGGAATTATAACATCTATTATGGGAGAGTACATATCCCCATATTCAATTCCAGGGCATATTGAGAAACTTTGTGCTTCGAGTATAGATTTGCATCTCATGGCTTTATTTTTCTCATTGTGTTTTCTGACAAAACTTTGTTTATGTCCTACAGGATTTACACTTGGTGAGGTTAGCACTACCAGACCAAACACCTGTCTTGTTGTCAGTGAATTTAGTTCTACCTGGATTGACTCTTTAGAATTAGGTCAATTTGCTCAATATTGACATTTCAATAGAGCTTGGCTCGATACTATCATCAATGTGTGTGGAAGATCTTTCCATCAACTCATATAAACTCACATTGTACACTGAGATTTCTTTATTTTCTGGAATCATATTAAACATCGGAGCGTCCTCCATTATTGATTCATTGACATAAGTATAATCAGAGATAATCTCATGAGAGTCATTATCTTCATTGATGATTAATTGAATTTGTGCCATATGTGCCCTCTTATTCCTTGGGTGAGTATTGATAGAACCAAGTGACCTCCCCCTGTTCCTTTTGGGAGTCACGACCTCAACCACACCTCCACTAAGTATGGTTGCAATGTCTTAATCTGTGACATTGTGCCCCTTATGGGGTCTTTAACCTTGCAGACACATTTGCAGCTGGTATATATATGATCTCGTCACTTTAGAAATCGAGTCTTCTGTACTTTGAAGATCAAGTGTTCACTTTACTTTACTTTCACATTAAATTGTGAAATGCGGGGATCATAATGAGACATAGTATGAAATTGTTCCTATCATTTGATCCAAACTTTTGTGCACCCCTTTTAGATATTTAATTTAAAAACACATAAGTTTGCTCGCAAGAGTACGAGGAACTTGTAGGGAGGTGAGTTTGACTCAAGTCGATTCTCTCGAGGACAACTGTTCGGTCTCTTAAATATTTTTCTCAATTCACAAACTATCATAAAATACATGTACATTGGGGTTTTTTGAAGATTTTGTATTGATCATTATAAACTAAAGCAATATTAAAACAAAGAATAATCAAACTAATTATTTTAAACTAGATTAACAATTACGAACAATGATTTAAATAATTGAACTTAAGAACTAAGAAATAAAAGCAATAAATCTAAGAGCATGAATATAAGAAACTATCATGAAACAATTGTATTATAAGAATCTAAAGGCGGGAAGTTAAACATAAATCAAATTGCATAAATAAACTAGTTGAATCCAATATATCTAAAATATAAAGCATAAAATAAATCAAAAATAATTGTCTAGTTCTAGAATTAACTACAAATTTAACTAAGACTTTAGGAAACTTATTGGAACTAGTAAAAGCGGTAAAAATCTCCAGCGAATCCGGAGTTGGGAACGAAATCTCGACTTGAAGTGATTCTTGAGCGTAAGGATCTTGAATCTTCAATCTTGATTTCTGTCTACGTAACGGAGTGTGTAAATGCGTTGTTTCTGTGCTCTCTAATCCTAGGTAGTCGTGTGTCTTCTTTTGGTAGTGGTCCTTTTTTTAAAAATCGAAATATGAAGGTTATTTATAGATATAGCATGTCTTGGCGCACAAGAAACCCTAAAAACGCATTTCTGGGCAGCCACGTCGACGTCGCGTCGACCGACGCGTGCTGGAGCTCGGCATCGACGCTGCTTGTGCACTCACATCGACTTGGCGGGGGCGTCGACTGACGCTGTCATGGATCGACGCAACAGTAAGTTGTGTCGACTTGGCGTCGACAGACACAATATTGGATCGACGCTTCAGAGAGTTGCGTCGGCTTGGCGTCGACTTAGTGTCGACCGTCGTGGGCAGGATCCGCATCGACGTAGCGTCGATGCTCGCGTCAATCGATGCGACTGAGAGTACGTCTCATTTTTCTCGAACTTTCTGCTACTCGTTCACCGGAAAGCTCGTTCTCCACTTTTAAACATCGAACTTCATCTACTTACGCGCTAAACTCTTCCGGTTACTTAGTTGTAAGGTGAAAAACAACGAATAATCACCTATTCTCATCAATTATGATCAAAATACGGTAATATAAGTTGAAGATATAAAAATATGGAATTAGGCGTAAATCATCCAACTTATACCAAAAACAAATAGAAAAAAGAACTAAAATACTAATAAAAATAAAGACAAATCTGCGCTAATCAACTACCCCACGCTTAATTGGTTTGTTCGTCCTCGAACAAACGATAGATTCAAAGACTAACAAGAATGAAAATCAGTCCAAGCAATGAGTCGTGCTATGCTACATACATAATTTTGAAAATATATGTACAAATCAAGCAACGTAAAACACTCCACCTTTATTACATCGTCGCTTCAAAACAAAAATCATGCATCCTCTCAAAAGGGAAATAAATATGTGCGTGTACGCTCAAAAGTACTCGAGCATTGCTGCATGGGATGTGTATACACTCAAATCATACAAATACATGCACAATAAACAAGCACGGAAAATCAATCTCTTTTCAATCGCAAATTAAGTGTGTTGTCAAAACTAAGAATCGGAAAAGGTCTTTTCAGGTTGTAATGTAAGGCTCTTTGGACAGGTATGGAATATATAAGTCGTGTGGCTAACTCATGATCTAACATGATCAATAACTCACCAAACTATTCTAATCACGAAGCAATGTGCTTCACCTCGTTCAAAAGAAAAACCTCACTAAACACTCATAACGTAGCCTTTATACTTAGGCTATTTCTCAACTCGTAACTCTAAACCGACTTTTGCTCGAACCACTTAATCACAATTGAAGCTTATTATATGCTTCTTATTCAACACAACTCTTTTGCCTCTTAAACATTAGGCTTCACGCGAAAATAAACAATAAACTCAAGCCTTAAATTAAGCGCGTAGGCAATTACTCAACACGATTCAACAAGACTCACCATCCTTTCATATATATATATATTTTCTTAATTTCCCCTTATTATAATTTTTTATGGGGTATTTTTCTCTTTTTTCTTTCTTTTTCTTTTCTTGTTCGGATGGTGGTCCAAAATTATAAAAATTCATAAACATCATAAATTCCTAATAAAATCTCCAAAACACTAATAACCAATAAAAATACGAACTCCTACCAAACGCTTTTAATGGGTTGGTAGGGGTCGACTCAACAAAATCACTCAGGGCTATAGGCATGGATAATTTGGCTATGATTGGCTCATTCGCAATTTATAGTGGCTAAAATTTATGGATATGGCCGGAATAGGGTTCTTTCTGCGCCTTAACGTCATGTTCAAAGTCAACTATACACAGCGGTTTCAAAGAGATATCAAATCAAAACTCATTCAAGTACATGCAATGATGATAATCACTCAGCCTACTCATAGGCTTTTTGCATGAAAAAGTTTTGAATTGACGCTGCTTTTAAGGTTTTACGAAATCAATTGCGTCCAAGTACCATTTTATAATATATAAATAATAACTTTGAAGAATTTATGCACTTATACACGCTCAAAGATAAGAACATCAAATCATACGTAGTCAACTTTGACAGGCAAGCCATACAAACACAATTAAGCGCAGAAATATCAATTAATCACGTTTAAGAATTTAATAATTACAGGCCAAATATTAAAAATTACACAATTAAGCAATAAAAATCACACTCGACCACCCCCCTCTTTAAAAATCCCGGCAATCTTCTAATTGCCACAAATACATCAAAAATAAAAAAGAAGAAGGTAAGGAAAACATCCCTGAAAATAGAAGGTCGAACCGCTACTCGTTTATTTGTGCAATTGGCCGGTGCTCCATCGTACGTGATATGAGATGTCCTAAAGAAAATGAAACAAACAAAAACAAAGAAAATAACAATATTTTGGATTTATTTATTTATTTATTTTTTAAAAGCATAAAATAAATATACAAAGATTTCAGAACTCGCGGGATCCATCATCCTCGGGTTTCTCATCAACGTCCATGATTGGTTGGGGAAACAATGCCTTAAAACGCTCCTCGAGCCTCGAAATACGAGCTCTCATCTTCCTCAAGCTTCGATAGTTTTGCTCGTGGTTCGTGTCAATCTTTTCGTCAATGATTTGGAGCTTGTCGAACATCTTCAATTGAAATGCTCGGTTATCCTCGAAAAACTGGCCCCAATCAGGACTCGGGCCGAAATTGGTACTTGGGGCCGGCTCCATAGTTGTGTCGCCATCCTCGTCGTTCAGTCCAGACAAGGAGCCTCCTTGAGTCGTAGACCTCACTCGGGGTGCAGGGTCACGTGTCAAAGATAGTGAAGTCGTCCCGAGTGGTAGCAAGCCATTTTCGACTGGATCGAACCCGAAGTGACGGGCGAGGCCGGTAATGTACGGTGCGAAGGAGAGAAGTGGCGTTTACTACCCAGCGTACCCTTAGTAACATTGTAGAATCCGTTTAAAATCAATGGGTATAGCCGGGGTTGACTACTGTCAACAAGACACTATAGAACGCAGAGCTCAGACTTGGTCGCGTATGTGGCCTCATTTTTGCATAAAACGATGTGGGCGAGAATCTTGTAGGCAACATAGAGGGCGTCGTCTTGAATTTTCGAGCAAGGAAATCGCTTGCAATCGCCCGTGTTGCCCCCAGTGATCATCCCCCCAAAAGAGGCTAAATCGAAGCCTTGAACTCCTACCGGGTGGTCCCCTTCGGTCGGGAAACCAAAAATGTCGCCAAAAATTTCTTCGTCCACATAAACGTCGTTACCACCTAGCCTACATGTGAACGTCTTGTCATTTCGGATTGCCAACGTAGCGAAAAACTCGAGCATAAGCTCGCTAAATCTGGGTAGGTGCATGCGGGCGAAATACCCACAACCGAGGCCGTCGACATAACAAGAAAGGTCGGTGTGGTTCTCCGATCCATTTGAGGCCTCCTCCTCGATTCCGTCAATGTTCAAAGTCCGATGGGTCGCGAACCCCCATTGTCGAATATTCTTAAAAACGTCCCCTTCCTTTTTGTCGTAAATTGGGAACGATGCTCCGTATTTCCCCGAAATATCCTTACATTTTCCCGCCCGAGACATTGTCAATGAATATGAAGTTGAACGGGAATGAGAAATCTTGAAATTAAAATTCTTTTGTTCTTTGGGGAATTTTGTCGAACACTTGGCGTGCGTGTTCAACCAACCAAGAACTTGAGTAATTCTTGCACCAAAACTTCCCAACACAACCAATCAACAATATAAATATCCCAAGAGAGTTTTAAGCGAAGTACCTCGACGATTGAAGCTCGATTTAGCTTATTTTTGGAAATTGCCCCAAACCGTACGTAGCCTGTATCGGAGAAATTGGCTTGTATGTTATATGGTGGATTGAATTATGGGCAATGTGTTTAATTTCTGGGTTTCGAGTGTTGGAAGAAAATAAAGAGAAGGAAAATCTTTTGAAAGCAAGAAAGAAAAATTTTTGAAGAAGAAGAAGTCTTGGAAGTTGCAAAGTGAGGAGAAAGGAGGGTTGGGGCGGTTTTTATGCTGTTTTTTGGGCTATTCCCGCGGGTCAAATGGATATGGGTCAGTTTGGCGGGTCAACCCCAAGTTTTAAACGCGTTCTAGGCCGGGTACGGGTTCGCGTTGACCGACGTGAGCCCAATCGATGCTACAGAGAGCAATTTCTCGGCATATGCGTCGACGCCGCATCGACCGATGCGAGCAGTCTCGGCGTCGACGCGGGCGGAAGTCCTGTGTCGATTATTCCTTCGCTTGATTATCAATTCTCCTCGTTCGAGTCCTTCCATCTGTTCTTAAAAGATAAAAAGCAAAATAAAACATTAAATAAACTGAAAATAAAATACAAAAGGATACAAAAAGCTCGGGTTACCTCCCGAGAGGTGCAAATCTTAACGTTGCTTGCTCGACGCTATATTGTTCTTTTAATTCTGACCGTACGATGGGTCTCCAAACTCCACCAACTTGCGATCTCGATTCTTCTTTTCTCCATCGTGATAAGGTTTCAGTCTATGTTTGTGAACTTGAAAGGATGATTTTACGACCTCATCATACAACGTGGCTACTCTATACTCGTCCATCTCTTTTATCAAGAACGGTCCACTCCATGCAGCCTCGAAATCAGCCGGGTCAAACTTACGTTTGTGATTAAACAGCACTAATTTCCCAACCTCATACTGCAAGTTTCTAACTTCCTTGGTGCGAACCTCTTTTGGTTTCTTTTTATTCCTCGTCCAATCGTTGCTATAAGCCTCGCTCTTGTTCCTTTCATAGTCAAAATTTTTGTTGGGGTCGATGGAATCGTATATCGAATGATTTGTTGGTGGCTTCAACTCCACCTTTCCCTCGAATTTTGGTGTCTTGCTCTCCATATAAAATTCATCTCGAAATTCTTTAATAATATCGTTTATGTCAATCGCCAGTAACTCGATCAAATCTTCCCCACTCAAATGCTTCTCGTCGTCAAACTCATCAAACGCCTCGCTTAAGTCAACTTCTAGCGTATCCCCCTCCGTCCTTGGAAATCCGACGTCGTCCCCGTCGCCTAATTCGTCCACAACCACGATTCCCTTTAGCTCGTGAATGCATGATGCAACGGGATCAACGAACGAACAATCATCTAGCATGGCAGGAGTAGGAGTGTTTTGAATATCTTTTAGAGAAAACGTCACTAATTCGCCCAAAATGGTCATCGTCATTCTTCCCTTGTGAACATCAATTAATGTATGGGTGGTAGACATAAACGGGCGCCCCAGTAAAATGGTATGCTCCGTGCTCGCCACCGGCACTTCGCCAACGTCCATAACCACAAAATCAACCGGAATCACTAGCTCTCCAACTTGAACTAAAACATCCTCAACCATCCCCAAAGGTAGCCAAATTGAGCGATCGTCCAACTGTAGTCGCATGTTCGTCGGCTTCAGTGGTACAAGATCAAATTCTTGATAAAGTGAATAAGGCACTAGCTTAACTTCTACTCCAAGATCCAACATTCCTATAGCTTTTTGTCCATTAACCAATGGAATAGTGATGCAGAAACTTCCAGGATCGCGTTCCTTGGGTGGTAATGGCTTTTTGAAAACCGCGCTCACTTCCTTCAGCAATGTTACAAATTGATTTGTCACCAAGCATCTCTCCCATGAAGCAATTTCTTTGAGAATTTCACATAGGCGGGCATTGTCTTGATTACCTCCAAAAGTGGCAAGTTGATATTGACGTTCTTCAATAAGTTATATAGTTCCATGGACCTTTTGTTCTCTTTAGCTGGACGCAAACGGCTTGGAAAAAGAATATCATCCTTGATTGGTGTCTTTAATTGCTTCGGCGGTGATGGTTTAGAAACATCGTCTTTGCCAAGGGCGTTATTCGGAATTGTCTCTCGAATGGATCCGGGAACATATCGATTAGAGGATTTATGCAGCTGATCTACTGGTTTAGAATCATCGCCCTTGCTAGGAGTTGGTGTTTTATTCTCGACCTCGACCTCATCATCTCGGTCAACTACTCTGTTATCGATCTTCTTTCCACTGCGAAGGACATGAACCGCTGATGCCTGTTCTGCTTGGCTTGGAAGTTTTCCTTTCTCATCTGAGAGTTTGGCTAGGTGAGTCAATAATTGACCTATTGTTGTTTCTAGTTTCCTCTGCCCAGCTGTATTCTCAAGAATAGCCTTTTTCACGTCAGTGATTTCATTTCGAACGTCGGGGAGTCCATCTCGGTTTTCAATAGTTTCAGCCACTTGATTCTGCTGCCAAACCAAAAGATGATCAGTCGATTGAACTGTTGTAGGCACCTGCCCTTGCGTATGGAAGTTATTTTGTGGTGGTGGCAATGGTGTTTGTGCATGTGGTGGTGGGTATTGCGGATCGGGTGGCATATAATTCGGACTTCCTGGCCCCACTTAAAAAGAGGGTTATCATGTTGCGCGGTAAACTTTCTGGGCCCTTGATTTGAATAATTCTGGATTGCGTTGATGTCTTCATGTTGTTCAACATTGTTTGGACACATGTCTGCTAAATGGTCGGGGGATCCGTATTGGTGACACGTCGCAGCAACCTTCCTTGAAGAGGCCTTGCTTGCCCGCTCGGCCTTCCAGGCTGTCAATTTTTCATCAAATATCTCCTCGCATTTTTCCTTGACTAATTTGCCGTCATCTAAATCGGGATTGGGGATGGACATCTCATTAACTTTTAAATTATGAGGCCGAGAGTTGGTTTGTCTAGATTTCTCGCTTTGCTTCTCCAACACTCGTCTTGCCTCGGGGGATGTTAAATCTCCAAAATCTCCTCCTGCCGCTATCTCTACTTCTCTTTCCCATGGTCCAACAATCCATCGAAGAAAAATTGGTTAGTCATTTGCAGAGAGTAGTTGTGGTGGGGGCAAGCTTGCAAAAGGGTCTTGTAACGCTCCCCCGTTTCATGAAATAACTCTCCATCCAATTGTTCAAAGGTAGCAATTTGCCTCCGAATATGCCCCGTTATTTGTGCTAAATAGTATTGATTTAAGAACTTCTCGCTGATCATCTCCAAGTCAGTCAACGAACCAGGCTCTAGGGATAGTAACCATGACTTCGCTTTGTCCTTCATGCTATACAGGAAACAAATCATTCGCACCTCCTCTTGGTTAAGGCCATGAACCACAAATCTGCCAACTTCATCAACAAAATAGTTCAAAAATGCCAAAGGGTCTTCATGGGCTCCTCCGTGGAAAGTCGGGAGTAAATTAAGTTGATGTGGTTTAATCTCAACTTCCCTTGCAGTTGGTCCAAGAACAATAGCGGACCTAAAAGGTACAACCTACGAACGTGCTAAATTGCACTGTCTAGGTGCACGATCTCCCCTTGGTTCTCTAACATGGTATTGAGATCTTTTGTAGCGGTTGTCATGTGCGTTTCTTTCGTAATCATTGTTGCGCTCGTATCTCCTTTCAAAATGGTCTTGTTCGTAGCCATGGTTTTGGTTGGCCAACCAATCATCTACCCGTCTGTGATCATTAGCATACTCGTTGTGCTGATGAAAATCGTCATTTCTTAATACCAAGTTTTCGATGTTGTGTTGACGATTAGCATTGTTGTTCCTCTTGTCATGATGTCTTATATTCGCCATGTTTGGTGGATGATTGACTACATTGTTAAGTTGGCGATTCAGTTCGTCGTTATGTTGTTGGTTAACTCCTCCGTTTCTCGCCTCGTCTTGTCTCATGTTTTCCACGTTTTGCTGATAATTAGACCAGTAGGCTCGGGGTTGTGGTTGTCCTTGCATAACGATGGGTTCACTACCATACCCGTTTTGAATGGGGCGTGGTGGTGATCTTGGTGGGGAATCAGCGTTTCGGATTGATTGTGCTTCTAACATTGCCTCAGGGATTTCATCGCAAACAAAATCAGTAGTTGTAGACGAAACGCTCTCGGGAATGAAAAGTGGCCTTGGTCTTGATGGATTTGAACAATGGATGTTGTCAATAAATGGTGCAAGATCGCGTTGAATTGATCATCTACCTTGCATAAACTCAACAATAAATCAACGTACCAAGTGGCAAAAATCCAAACCAAGTGCAATTATACAAATAACGACGAAATACAAAATAAAATGAAAAACATCCTTAATTACTACTCGTTATCCCCAGCAACGGTGCCAAATTTTTGATCCAAACTTTTGTGCACCCCTTTTAAGATATTTAATTTAAAAATACGTAAGTTTGCTCGCAAGAGTACGAGTAACTTGTAGGGTGGTGAGTTTGACTCAAGTCGATTCTCTCGAGGACAACTGTTCGGTCTCTTAGATATTTTTCTCAATTCACAAACTATCATAAAATACATGTACATTGGGGTTCTTTGAAGATTTTGAATTAATCATTATAAACTAAAGCAATATTTAAACTAAGACTAACTAAACTAATTATTTTAACTAGATTAACAACTACGAACAATAATTTAAATATTCGAACTTAAGAACTAAGAAATAAAAGCAACGAATCTAAGAGCGTGAATATAAGAAACTAACATGAAGCAATTATATCATAAGAATCCAAAAACGGAAAATTAAACATAAGTCAAATTGAATAAATAAACTAGATGAATCCAATATATCTAAAGTATCAAGCATAAAATAAATCGAAACTAATTGTCTAGTTCTAGAATTAACTAAGAAATTAACTACGGAATTAACTAAAAATTTAACTAAGAGTTTAGGAAACTTATTGGAACTAGTAAAAGCGGTAAAAATCTCCAGTGAATCCGGAGTTGGGAACGAAATCTCGACTTGAAGCGATTCTTGAGCGTGAGGATCTTGAATCTTCAATCTTGATTTCTACCTACGTAACGGACTGTGTAAATGCGTTGTTTCTGTACTCTCTAACCCTAGGTAGTTGTCTCTCCTCTTTTGGTAGTAGTCTCTCCTCTTTTGGTAGTAGTCTCTCTCTTAAAAACCGAAATATGAAGGGTATTTATAGATATAGCATGTCTTGGCGCACAAGAAACCCTAAAAACGCATTTCTGTCCAACCACGTCGACGTTGCGTCGACCGACACGTGCTGAAGCTCGGCGTCGATGCTGCATGTGCACTCGCGTCGACTGGGCAGGGGCGTCGACTGACGCTGTCATGGATCGACTCAACAGCAAGTTGCGTCAGCTTGGCGTCGATAGATGCACTCTTGGGTCGATGCTTCAGAGAGTTGCGTCGGCTTGGCGTCGACTGAGTGTCAACCGTCGTGGGCAGGATCCGCGTCGACGTAGCATCGACGCTCGCGTCGACCGACGCGACTAAGAGTACGTCTCGTTTTCTCGATCTTTCTGCTACTCGTTCACCGGAAAGCTCATTCTCCACTTTTGAACATCGAACTTCACCTATTTACGCGCTGAACTCTTCCGGTTACTTCGCTGTAAGGTGAAAAACAATGAATAATCACCTATTCTCATCAATTATGATCAAAATATGGTAAAATAAGTTGAAAATATAAAAATACGGGATTAGGCTTAAATCATCCAACTTATACCAAAAAAAAAATAGAAAAAAGAACTAAAATACTAATAAAAATAAGGACAAATCTGCGCTAATCACGGATCGGGCAAGGAAATGGTTGAATTATTTGGAGCCCGACTCCTTGCAAACGTGGGAGGAAGTGTACGATGGGTTCATGGGGATGTTCTACTCGCTTGAATGAGACCCATCTCCAAATTCATATGATTCGAGCCACAACGACCAAGGCTCGAGGAATTGGCCAAAGAGATCGCAGCCCTAAAAGCCGAGATAGCAAGTCATAAAAATGCCAATGAAGTATGTAGTCATTATGGAGCACCGGGATATTTGGCAAATGCATGCCCAGTGACATTTACGAAGAGCCACAGGAGAAAGTTGTCGCCAACCAGAACTATTCGAGCCACGTCGATCCATATGCTTCAATGCGTTTCTGGGCAGTCACGTCGATCGGGCGTCGATCGATGCATTTAGGATCGATGCGACAGAGAGTTCGTGGGCATTGGCGTCGATGGACGCAAGCAGCTCTCGGCATCGACGCAGGCAGGGGGTGCATTGACGGGCGCATCTACGGCAACGTCGGTCGACGCGGGCATATAGTGCAGCAAATAGCAGCAATGACTCGGATACTGGGTAACCCAGTGTCGGCCTGGTACCCAGTGTCAGCTTAAATACTTCAAATCGAGGCCCGTTTTTGCTGAAACTTCACTCGTAGGACCACCCTCGACTATCTTCAGGCCAAAACACTTCAAAATACATAAAATAAACATAAAATTAATTAATGATAATTAATATATGATAGAATAAGTTGGAGATACGAAAATATGCTCAATCTATCCAACTTTCACCGAAAACAATAATAAAAATGAACTAAAATACTAACTAAAATCAAGAAAAATTCGTGCTAATCAACTATCCCACGCTTTATTGGTTTGTTCGTCCTCAAACAAACGATAATTTCAAAGTATAACAATAATGAAATTAAGCTCAAGCAATGAGTCGTGCGATGCTACATAGGTAATTTTGAAATTATAGATAAATGCAACGCAACCTCAAACACTCCACCCTTATTACATTGTCGCTTCAAAATCAAATTCATGCATCCTCACAAAGGGTAATATATAGGGGTGTACGCTCAAAGCACTCAAGTATCTTCTGCATAGGACGTGTATACGCTCAAATGATACAAACACATGCACATTAAGTAAGCACGGAAAATCAATCTCTTTTTAATCGCAAATTAAGTGTGTTGTCGAACTAAGAATCGGAAAAGGTCTTTTTGGGTTGTAATATAAGGCTCTTTGGATGGGTATGGAATATATAAGTCGTGTGGTTAACTTACAATCTAACGTGATCAATAACTCACCAAACTATTCCAATTACCAAGCTAATTGCTTCACCTCATTCAAGAAAAACCTCACTAAACACTCATAATGTAGCCATTAAACTTAGGCTATTTCTCAACTCGTAACTCTAAACCGACTTTTGCTCAAACCACTCAAACAATCTAGAAGCTTATGATATGCTTCCAACTCTTGCCTCTTAAACATGAGGCTTCATAATAAAATAAACAATAATAAAAAAGCCTTTATTAGCGCGTAGGCAATGACTAACTTAATTCAACTATACTCACCTTCCTCCTTTTTTTTAAATTACTTTCCCCCTTTTATTATTTTTTACGGGGTCTTTTTCTGTTTTTTTTTTAAGGATGGTGGTCCTCAATACTATTACAAAATCATAAATCCCTTGGTAAATTTTCAAAACTCAACTAACCAATAAAAATAACGAACTCCTCCTACCCCACGCTTTTAATGGTTTCAGGAGTCGACTCAAAAATCACTCATGGGTAATGGGAATGGATTATTTAGCCATGATTGGCTCATTCGAAATTTATAGTGGCTAATATATATGGATATGGCCGGAATAGGGTTTTATTTGTGCCTTAATGTCACCTTCAAAGTCAACTACACACAACAGTTTCAAAGAGATATCAAAACAGAACTCGTACAAGCACATGCAAAGTTGATAATCACCCAGGCTACTCACTGGCTTTTTGTATGAAAACATTTTGAATCGACGCTGCTTTTAAGGTTTTGTGCAATCATTTGCGTCCAAGTACCATCTTACAATATATAAATAATACTTTTGAAAAACATTATGCACTTATACACGCTTAAAAGACAAGAACTTCAAATCATACTTAATTAACTTCGACAGGCAAGCCATACAAACACAATAACGTGCAGAAATAGCAATCAATCACGTAAAAACTTTCAAATTGCACAATTTCCAAATATATATCATACTCAACTACCACCCCCTCTAAAAACTTGACAATCTCCCGAGTGTCATAGTTATATAGAAACCAAAACAAAGAGGAAAGGAGTAAGGGAACGTCCCTAAAAAAATAGTCGAGCGACTCCAAAAAGTGCTTGTGCAATCATCTTTCGTCTCCAATCGCGCGAACAAAAACGTCTTGAACAAAAATCTAAAATTCGCGGAAGCAGTCATCGTAGGCGGGATCGCTGTCGGGTCGAAGAAAATCCGCTCAAACTCACATCGACAGAGCATCGGTCGATGCAGGCGGGCCGAGCGTCGATGTCGCGTCGGTGCTGGCGTCGATCGACTTGATTCGTGCATCGTCAACCATTTCGATTTCTTCGTTCTAATGATTAATCCATCCTTGATAAAACTTCTTCCTGTGTCAGAAACATAACCTAAGCGTAAAATAGAAAAAGAGAAATAAACTAAAAAGAAATATAAAGGATAAAAAAATAGCTTGGGTTGCCTCCCAAGAAGCGCTTGTTTAATGTCGAAAGCTCGACGCCTTCTACGATCCTTGTTATCCCGGATCAAAGAAAAGGTGACGATCGTGCCACGCCTTAGTGTTTTCCAACAGTAAGCATATGCAATGTATTCCTCCAAGGCGCGCATGGTAAGCAAATCGTAGAACAAAAATATTAACTCGCTTCGGGGGTCTAAAAAGCAAATCATCTATTACCATGAACATATCAAAAACTAATTCGAGCATATGGTGATCCGCAATCTTCGAGAATATGAGGAAATCTGTCGAACATAAGAATTCATCAACACCCAATCCATTCTCATTCGTTTTGTCAAAATCCCCCTTAACGTTTTCAAAAATATTGAGAACTAAATTCAGGCAGGGGTTTGGAAATTTCCTCAACAAACTCGTCCACCAACTCAAAATTAATATCCATTAACGGCTCAAGTGGGATAACAAGAGGCTCAATAAACTCCTTCTCTAACACCTCATCAAAATTGACATCGTCCACAACAATGTCATTCAGATTTATCCCTAAAATTGCCGTTGCCCAGTTTAAAAATTCGTCGTTGTCCTCGATGTCTAAATTATCCAACACAAGAGGAGTAAATTCATCTTCGAAAATTGGCTCATCCTCTACCGCATCCCCAAATAAATCGAGCAAACTCGAATTCGTAGAATCCACTGGGATCTCCAACGGCATGACGTGAGACTCTACAGTCACATCCCCTAAAGTTAGCACCACGTCTTCTTCTTCCATGCAAGAGGAATGATCATGTCTAAATTCTCCAAAACTTCCTCTTTATGCACATCCTCTAAACAAATAGGCGAGCTCAAGAAGTTTTCCTTCAATAGAGGTTCCACAACATCAAGAATTGGTAGCGCTAGGTGACTTTGAAGTTTATTTCTTTCTTCTTACCTTCTTGCTATAGAAGCATCGACTTGACGACCTACTTCATTTACATACCTTTCAAGTTCATAAAGGTTATACATTTTTACCCCATCCCCCTCGTTTGATGATTTGTCAAAAGAAGCTATTATTTGTTCCATACGTTCCATGAATTATGCAAGGCCTTCTTTCTGCACAGTGGATTGATCAATGTCACCTTGTTGACAAATTGTCTCAAAAGGGTCATCAACTTGTTTGTCTTGAAAACTCGTGCTCTTAGCTTCATGACCTTGCTGCCCAGCCAAAAATTGATCGTCTGGTTTATATTCTTCATGGCTCGTACAATCTCAGACGGTGACAACTTTCTCCTGCGGCTCATCATCAAATGTTACCAAACATTAATGCGTCATATATCCTCGACATCCACAATGATCACATATTACATTGGGTACGTAGAACTTTCTCATGTATTTATCGCCTACTTCATACCACGTACGCAAAGAATCAGGTTCTAGCCTTACAAACCATTTCATTAGTTCTTCCTTCAGCGCAAAAGTGAAGAGTCGCATCTTCATTTGGTCCCTTGTAAGACCGTGAAGAGGAGAACTATCAGTGATGAACTCATACTTTCGAATGAATTTTAGCGCATCTTTGTTCCGACGCCCATGAAAAATCAGGAGATTCAATTGGTCGTATTTGTCAGAAAAGTAATACTTCATTGCGTCGCTCAATGGAATAGCTGGTCGAAGTGCATGACGCCAATCTAGCTTTGGATCATCGTACGAGTAATACATTTTTTTAATTTTTATTTTTTTTTATTTCGGACGTTGAATCGAGGCTTCAAGAGATGTACCTTGCATACACAACACTTAACGCACAAGATTAAAAGTACCAGATAAAAATACTAAAACCAATGAAAAGAAAAATCGTAATAAAATAAAGATAAATACAAATAAGGATCACGAAGGGCAATCACAAAATTCACAACCTACTTAGCTTTCCTCGGCAACGGCGCTAAAATCTTGAACCAGACTTCTGTGCACCCCTTTTTAATATATTTTAGTTTAAAACACGCACGCTTGCTCGCAAGAGTACGAGGACGCCTGTAGGGTGGGTTAGTTGACTCGTGTCGATCTCTCGAGGAAAGCTGATTCAGAAGTTCGTTTAATGTTTGCGTTTCACGAATAAGAAATTAAAGAAAATAACACATGAACAGGGTTTTGTTTGATTTGTTTTAAAAATTAGAAATTAATTAAACTAATTAAACCTAAGAATTTAATTAAACTACAATCTAATTAATTAAATCTAAGATTACTTAAACTAAGGACTAATTATCTAAATTCTAAATAATTTATCCAAGAGCAGTTAAATGTAGAATTTATTTAATCTATGAATTTATTAATTAAAATATTTTTCAACGATTTAAGAAAATTAGGGTTCTAGAGCTTCGATTCGTCTCCACGATCGCTTTGGAAGACCCAATTGATGGTTCACAACGAATCTAGGCTCTAAACCCATTAGATCTAGCCTACGATCATAAACACGATCAACATCTCAATCTCAAAACAATCAAAAACACAATTCGTCATGGAAGCAATAATTATTAATTAAACTAATCAAAAGCATGCAAACTAAATTAAAGAGAAGGAATAAATACTTACTAATTAAACGAAGACGAATTGACAGCGTTGCTTGGAGAAATCCCGAATCTAAATTATCTAAACTATCTATTCGAACCTAGAATCTAAGAATTTAAAACTAAGAAATTTAAAGAGAAACTAAGAAATCGTCGGGCTCTCGTTGGGGTTGTCAGCCCCTAAGAGGCCTTAAAACCCTAGGAATATGACAATGTATGCAAAAATCCGAAATACATAAGGTATTTATAGTTTTTCCATGTCTTGGGCAACAAGAAACCCTAAAAATGCATTTATGGGCAGTAACGTCGATCGGGCGTCGATCGACGCGTTTAGAATCAACGCGATAGAGAGTTCGTGGGCATTGGCGTCGACGGAGCATCGATGGATGCGAGCAGCTCTCGGCATCGACTCAGGCAGGGGGTGCATCGACGGGCGCATCGACGGCCACGTCGGTCGACGCGGGCATCCAGTGCAATGACTCGGACACTGGGTAACCCAGTGTCAGCTTAAAAACTTCAATTCGAGACCCGTTTTCGCTGAAACTTCACTCGTAGGCCCACCCTCGACTATCTTCAGGCCAAAACACTTCAAAATACCTAAAATGAACATAAAATTAATTAATTATAATTAAATATGATAGAATAAGTTGGAGATACGAAAATATGCTCAATCTATCAAACTTTCAACGAAAACAATAATAAAAATGAACTAAAATCCTAACTAAAATCAAGAAAAATCCACGCTAATCAAGAAACACATGGGAAGGCGGTACCCTAGTACCATAGAATACGAATAAAGATATCGAGGCTTATGTGAGTACATACCTACATATCAAAACATATTTGCTTCTGATCCGTGTTGAGTGGACCTAGATAAATGTTGTTATGCTAAATTAATTGTTGGATTTTCAATATTGAATATGAGTTCCCAAACTATGTTTTCTTCTTATACGAATTCACACCTAATATTGTATTATTTTCAGTTTTATTGACGTATTAGATATATTCATTCTCTAAATTGTTCACCGAAAATTAGTGGAGATTTCGTAAATCCTAATCCTATGATAAAAATCTTACACTAGTTAATTAAATTTTCTTATTTTATAATCCAAAATTGGAACACCAAAATGGATATATTAAAGATTCAACAAGAAAATAATAATATAACTATTAATATTATTATTATTATTATTAAAAAAAATTAATTCAACATTCCCTGAAAAGACGCAAGTGCATGCGAAAAGGTGCAAGAAGATGAAAGGTTACAACAAGAATATGAAAAGTTGCAAAATCTAAAAAGGTTGATAGTTCATTAAAGGGCGTGCCACTGTTGAAAAGTAGCATGGAATTCGAGAAGGTGTCAACTCTAAAAGTCTCAATTTATCCACATTATAAATAGACTCTTTGCCAAAATACAACCTCATAACAATCATTCAATTATCTGCCACCTTTTTAAATCCCAGCATACTACCACATACTTTAAAAAGAATAAGACTAATGACAACTTGGATGAACTAATTACCAGGAAGATGGAAGCACAAGATAAAAAGATCTTGTAGGTTGTAGGTTATGAAGCATATCTATGAAGAATGTGTTGCAGAATTGAAGGGTTGCTGAGCAGATCAAGACACTCACTAAAATTATGTATAAAGTTGCCGATAATGAGGTGACGTGTTCTCAAGATCAATAAAATCAAACATATTCTGATCTGCAAGCTTTGCCTAATCGACGATATCGATCTTGACCTTGACCTTGATCAAGCTGGAGCAAAGAGAAAGGTTGTTGGCTATAGTGATTGAAGAAAGTTTATCATTTCTGTTCTGGTTTTTGAATTTGCCATCTATATTTACATTATAATTTTCATTATTATATTATGAAGACTTTTATGTTTTTTTTAATATTGTCGTATTGATTTATATTCTATTATTTCTATTTAAATATTATTTAAATCTAATTTCATATAAAGCGTACTGCAAAAATTAGAAAAATCCCTTCAAACGAGGCTACTGAAACAACATCTATTATTATAATCCAAAATCACAAATGAGAAATGCCTATCCATAAATCTGTCTGTACAAGAAATCTCTATTCTAAGTCTGTCCATGAATCTGTGTTGAATCGAGTGCCTATCCTTCAAACTTTTGGCTTCTCATTCTGAAAAGAAAAATATTGATTGAATGATAATATTTGCAAATATCATTATGCAATATTCTTTGAACTTAAATAAACCCCTTATGGATAATAACTGATTCCAAACACAAATTGAATAATAACATTAACGTTCTCAAATCCACACTGCCTAATAACACCACTCAAATCAAAACACTGAGACGATAAGTTACGAATAAGATAAAATAATCAGTTCACCTAAGGATAGATTCTTGATTTCATAAAAGAGCGCTTGTATGTGCAAACATGTTTTGGGTGATTTAAATATTTTTTCTACTGCGCTTTGATTGCTAGGGTTAAATCCTCAGTTTTTAAATTTTGAATATATTTTTGCCATTTTTGGTTTGAGGGTAAACTGGGAATACCTTAATAATGGTACGGACAAAAGGGTAAAATGATTATAATGTGCCATTTTATAAAACCCTCACCCTCCAGAGAAATCAAATCCAAAAAACCTTGTCATCTCCGACTTTCATACAAAAGAGCGGGTGGGGAATTTGGGCATAATAACCATGAAACTGCACAACCTATAGCTAGCCAAATTTAGAAACTTCACCCATCGTTTACAACACGGTTGGCCTTGTTGCTCAAAATGGATAATTTTTATTTCGTGGTAAACCTATCATTGATTGCCCTTTCTTTTCGAATTCTAAAACCTTTAGGACGCGTTCACTTTGAGAGGTGGGACGAGATTTCTGGGGATATCCAGGAGTATCTCACATTCACTTTGGTGGACTGCAGCCTGGTACCGTAGTCTAGGCCCGCGCACAATCCCTTGTTAGGCTGATTGAACCATCCCACGCCCGAGGGTGGGATCATTTTATCTCGCCAAAGCCCACGTTATGAAATTACATGCGTACCCCCCATATCGTGAAAAATCCTTCAAAAATTGCCCCTGCTCCAACATCAAATTACATGCGGACCAGGCATATAAACCTCCCCCATCCCTCCCACGCGGTCACAACGAACTCTAGAAACGAAACCTCTCCGCCCGCAGCCATTCTTCCCCCGCTGCAAGGTAACGCTCTGAATTCCCCGTGTGCGTCGTCCCATCCGCCGGTGCTTTGCGTTTTATGGCCGAACTTTGAATTTCGTTTTACGATTTGTTTACCTGATTTTATTTGATGAAGATTGTTTTTCCCTTTGCAGTGAAATCGACCCGCCCACTCAAAACCCTAGCGCCTGGGGGTTTCAGAGAATCGACAAAAGGAACTCGACCTGCGCACTCGAAGGTTTGTGTTCTACCTTTTATGTTATCCTTGTTTCGGCAGTTGAATATGGTTCTCGTTCATGCTATAGGAGGTCTGCGAGTTAGTTTTTGGTATTTGGGCTCCCCTTTTCCTTATTTTGATGTTTTGGTCACATTGTGAATTATAATTTTTATCGCAGTGCGTTGTGCGTTGGCTATTGATTTGTCAATCATAATATATTCTGCTGATTGTGCCTGTTAGATCTGATGTGTGCTCCGTGTTTGATTTGGTCATCAAATTGTTAAGCAGTTGTTGGATGGATCGCTGTAAATTGTGCAAGTTTTTTGTAGAATTATCTGAACTAGGCTACCTACTGTGATTAGGAATGCTCATATGTATTATTCGCGTGAATAGACTTGCATGCATAGTCCTCAAAGTGACTGCTAATCGACTTATTTAGTTACCAAATGACATTTCAGAATATCAGTTTAGCGATGAGGCTTGGACTGTGATGCTGAACTATTTTTGTTTAAATAAAACTTGATGATACCTTGGTACTCTTATATCTGGAATTTTTTGAAAATGGATATGTCAAAGTTTATTGGCTGGAAACCTGACATGACCTATCGTGATATGATAATACCTCCGAATGGAGTACAGGGTCTAAGTAGGTGTAACAATGCCATGAACAAAGACATATCTTTGCAAAAAGCTAACATTTGAATGTTATAATATATATTTGCGATCCATACTGTTACACGGTAGTTCGATGGATTGCTTTGAATTTTGTAAGCTTTTGATAGAATTAGTATATCTAGGCCTAGCTACTGCCCATATGAATGCTCATATGTAATTATTGTCTAACTGATTGTTGTCATGGTACTGAAACTGACTGCTAATCGACTTATATATATAAACCATACAACATTTAAAACTATCAGAACGCAATGGCTTGGACTGTGATGCTGAACTATTAATGTTTAAATAAAACTTCATTCTACCTTTCGTACTCTTATATCTGGAGTTTTTTGAAAATGGATATGTCAAAGTTTATCGGCTGAAAACCTGACATGACCTATCAAGATATGATAATGCCTCCGAATGGAGTTCAGGGTCTAAGTAGGTGTTGCCACGAACGAAGACATATCTTTGCAAAAAGCTAACACTTTAATGTTCTATTATGTGTTTGTGATGCCATAATATATTTGGACATGCTGAATTTTTCATTGCGTCTTCAAATTCAGTTTGTGATCGTACGAACACTATGAAATGAAGAATCCAGGTCACTTGACTAGTGTTAGCGCATGGACATTGCATCATGTTTGATTAGTAGCATAGTTCGTAATTTTTGCTGCACGAATGGATTGTGTTGAAGCCGATGTCTAAATAATTCTTGTAATTGAGGAACTATTGTGTATACTCAAATTATTATTCACCATTCTAGCATTCTACAAAATATATATCTCCAACAATTGGCACAAACGTGGTAGCACTGAAACCAGGCCTCGGAGATATAGATTGACTGATCGATAGCTCGAGCATATAAATCACATGCGGGAGTTAATTAGTATTATTGATAGGGCATGTGTCGAACAGTTACGCATGGATCGAAATGCATTTGGCCAGTTGTGTTATTTACTAGAACACTTTGGAGGTCTTGCCCAGTCCCAAAACATGTTAATATGTGAGCAAGTAGTGCTCTTTCTGAGTGTACTGGCCCACCATAAGAAGAATAGTGTTGTCAAATTTGATTTTAAAAAGGTCTGTTTATATAGTTAGTAAGCACTTCAGGTGCGTACTCGATGCTGTCCTGAAACTCCATCCCATCTTAGAGACACAACCAACTTCAGTAGATGACACGTGCACGGAAAATAACTGGAAATGGTTTAAGGTAAACAAATGTATTTGTAGATAATTTTTTTATTATTTACCTTCTACCTTTTTCACAGTTTTTCTTACGATAGGATGAAAGGGTACTGTAACCCATCCAGTATTCATAAACCATTCGCGGATGCATTGTCGCACGTGGCAATTTGAGCTTTGTGCTTGTCTTATGATTGCTTAGGGGCGTTAGATGGCACGTACATAGGCGTTCGAGTCCCGTCGCACCAAAAACCTAGGTACCGGAACCGAAAAGGGATTGTATCCGTGAACGTGCTCGGTGTCTGTGACCGCAGCATGAAATACAACTTCATCCTCACTGGTTGGGTGGGATCGGCTGCTGATAGTCGTGTGCTGTGCGATGTTGTCACCAGGCGGAATGGATTGCGCGTTCCATCTGGTAACCTCAACCAAAATATTTTGATATACAAGAACTCGCGTTGTACTTAAGGCTTACATTACCCCATTCCTGACCTTCTCGTATTTTCTCATTATCCATAACTCTCACAAGCTAAATATCATTCCACGGGGAAATATTACCTATGTGACCCTGGATACACTAACGGTCCCGATTTTCTAACGCCTTACAGAGGGGTGAGGTATCATTTGAGCGAGTGGTCTAGGGACGGCGGGGGTCCAACTAACTACAATGAACTTTTTAACCTGCATCATGCGAAGGCTCGTAATGCCATCGATAGATCGTTTGGTATCTTGAAAATTTGTTGGGCCATCCTACGTAGACCTGCATTCTAATCAATAAAAATTAAAAATAAGATGATTATGGCATGCTGTCTGATTCACAATTTCATTCGTTCTGAAATGTCAACTGACCTAATCGAAGCCCAGCTGATTGAGGCGACTGACTAGTATGACGGAGCAGATATCTCACCCGACGATTACATTGACCAAGTTGAGCCTTCCCCAGAATGTACAACATGGCGTGACAACTTTTCTCTCTCCATGTACAACGAGTGGTTGAACACCTAGGGTTGTTGTCGACAATACGTTCTGTAATAGTAACAGTTTCGGACAGAATAAGTCCTGTATCAAATTCCAAATGTTTTGAACGTTTATCGCCGATTGTTATTGTGTCTATGGTGCTAAACTCTACTTTTATTGTGTGGCTTATTTCATTCAATATAGAAATATTAATGACCACGTACCCAATCTTTAGTGACTGTCATGAATAAAAGTTAATGATTCTTCCGAGAAATTTAATACTCTAACTCATTTCACTAACGTAGAATGGAGTCAGAAGAAAATATCGTCAAAGCTGGGGCTCATCGTCCAAACAGAAAAGTGTGGACAACTCACGAGGAGGCGGTGTTGATTGACAACCTGAAAGACTTGATCACGAAGGGGTGGAAGGCTGATAAAGGATTTAGGTCGGGGTATGCACATATGTTGGAAACGCATATGCTACAAACTCTGCCCGGTACTAAAATTAGAGCGGAGCCGCATATAACCTCAAAGATGCACGTGTGGAAGAAGCAGTACCACTCCCTTGCGCAAATGCAAAGCCGTTCAGGTTTCGGTTGGAATGACAGCTCGAACATGATAACCCTAACAGACGAGTCAGTTTGGGACGAATATGTTAAGGTACATCATTGGAACTCTTTGTTTCAATTGTCGAACATATGCTTGATGAGGTGTTTACGAATTAGTAGGCTAATAAACTGATAACGAACGTTATTCATTTCTAATTTCCAGCTTGACCCGAATGCAAAACCTCTTAGGAGCAAGTCCTGGCCCCATTACAAAGACTAGGTGGAGATTTTGGGAAAGGACCGGGCTACGGGCGAGCATGCCCAGGGCTTTGCAGACGCTGATAATGTTGATGATGATTCTGTGAAGGCAAACGACGGTGCAGAAACCCATACAGAATCCAAATGGCAGAGCGGGGGACTGGTTGGTGAGACCAGTTCAGACAACCATTGTGACAGCAGCTCCGCGTCAAGGAGGAAAGTAAAGAAGAAGAGAAAAGGATTTGATGCACTGGAGGATCTTTTTTTAAGTCTTATGGAATCTTTCTGCAACAAAACCGGCTCACAGTTAGGAGTCATAGGTGAACAAATTGGCTTACAAGAGGATGCGAAGCGCCAGCGCAAAGAAATCTTCGATGAGCTGCTAAAAATGCCTTTTCTTACAACCGAAGATAGGTTAACCGTGTCGAAGATATTTTGCAAGAATAACGAGGACCTTGATCTCTTATTTAGTACATCAGACGAGTACAAGCAAGTGATGGTTAAGATGATGCTAGAAGGAAAACTCTGATCAATTGGGGCGAGTGAGGGTCGTAATGCGTAGGTGGTGTTGCTAATCTAGTCGTGCGTCAGTTTTCCAATTTAAGATGCATGAACTATATGGACGTTAAAATATAATCAGTGTCCTAGACTTGAATGCTTTGACAATCGTACTTTCGACCTAGTGTGTTTTTTGCAGTTGTTTGAATATTTGATTCTGGCTTTAAGCTCACATGCTTCCTTTAATTTAAAATTTACGTAAATTGATATTGTGTATGTGTTATATTTTCGTGTGGGTCTTTTTTTTTTCCACTGGCAGACATGGTGCTGACACGCAGTCAACGTGAACCACGGCTGCGGAGCTACTGGAGCTATCTAGGCATGTGCGAGATGGATGAGGACCACTGCCACGATGTGTTCTTCGACATATGTGGTCGCACTCACCAACTTGATGATCCCGCCGTATTCAATTCCGTTTTCGGGGAGCTTGCCGTGGAGATGTCCGAGGACCTCAACAAGCCCTACAGAACGGCGGAGGTGCGGGCGTGCATCAACATGTTGCGTATGCAATTCAATGTGTTTCTCGAGTTTAAAGATAATCCAGGGGTTCGAAAGAACATACACAATGGTCGAGTGATGGTGCTTCCCGTGTATTGGGAACACGTTCGCGAGGAGGTAACTTTACGAATCTAATAGCATAATTAACTTACAAGCAACAGTCTATGGAGAATAAATATATCTTCGCCCCTTTGAAATGTATGTTACTTATTTTTAGCCAATAAGTAAAATGAAAAAATAAAAAGAACCATGATAAGGTACTCATATCGTAATTGGTAAGGCCTAAAACACGCATATCTAATTGTGGTTGACACTTGAATGTTTAGGATTCTGGGTACGGGTTAATGAAAGTAATAGATTACTTCTAGCATGTGCTTATCATAAATATATATGCGTATATCGCAGCGCCTGTTCTCATTTCATTAGAAATCATGCGACGTACTAATGCAAGAAAATGACCGACAGTGGTACTTCAGACGTTTGATTTCCCCAAGTACATGCCCTATTACAGAATCTTTGTTGCACGTAATGCAGCCGCCATTGACTTCAGTTCAGATTCAGGTGGTACTGCTGATAACCCGGTATATGTCGATGGGCCGCCATCTGATGACGAGGACAAAGAGGATCAGCCTGAGTTCCTCACAGTGGATGGACATGCGCTACCACTCATGCATCCTCCATTCTTGGCCAGTGGACTAGTACACCTACCTCCATGGTCACTGAACGAGCCCGATAGTGATCATGAGAAATCAATTATAACCCATATGTAATTTACTTGTGTACTTGTTAGTCTACCCCAAGTTAAGTTGTGCCACAGACGAATGTACGCTTTATTTGTATTATTCCGCAGTATGAGAACATTGCATTTATCAATTTAATTATGCATGCGGAACACTGATCGTGGACTTCAAATCTAGTTTTTGGTTCTGATGCTCCGGGCGAGGACTCCATTTCAAAAAACCACCAAAAGCAATAATACAAGTCATAAATAACATCAATTCTTTGCAATGTGTAGATGTTAACAATGCAGAACATTTGTCTAGGGGGAAAAATACCTCAATAACCTCCTGCCAAACATGTCGGGAACCCCTCATCTCCCAAGTCTCCTCCACGTACCGCAAACTTGGGTTGCGAAGGAGCCCACGAAATACCCGAAAGCGTAACTTGAGGAAAGCTAACTTGTCAATACACTCGGCGACTGTGAATTTTACCCGTATCTCCACATTTAGTAAGTCCTTGCAAAACTCAATAGCCGTTGCATCTAGATCTATTTTTCACGAGTCTGACGGAACGAGGATCCTTTAAAATTGAAATGAAACACCTGTCGACTTCTTTGGTCCATACTTCATCGTATAAGAACAATTCTTGTCTAATAGAGTCACCTTTGGACATTTTKTTTGTACAGGTCACTCAAGCAAGATGAATTTTTTTTATAGGTTAGTTTTTTTTTTGTTTTTTTTTTTGGTTTCTTGGCTATTTATTTGTTTGTTTATCTTTTGCTGGATTTGTGGCTTACTCTTACGCCAATTATGCTATATATAGGTGGCCATATGAGATGATATAATCACTTTATTGATCTTTGGGAAAGGTGGGCATCACTTTAGTCAATGCATGCAGGGAATATATTCCCTATACTGCATGCGTATGAGCATTTCAGTGCTTTCCCTTTGCAAATTCAGTTTCCATCAAAAAGTTGATGGAGTGGGACTTTGATAATTTGTCGCACGCATTGTGTAAGTATATGAACCCACCCATTTGATGTAAAACGGAGAGATAATGATTAACACCATTGAAACACACATACATTGAAGAGGGTACTAGCCTTTCTATGTCGTCTTATACATAAGATCATAATGTTGAGGCTTTTCAAACCCTTTTGTATATGGACGTACATTTTCTGAAGTTACTCCTCGTTCGTTAGGCTGTGCTCAACCTCAGGTGGTTGCGTGCACGAATCTGTGGGCAATACGACCATTCGGCCAGCCCCCCCGCGGCGTGCGAGCTCTAGCTCCCGTCGAACCTTAGATAGGCGCTGCTCCATCCCAGCCAATCTCCCCACTAAGTTTTTGAGAGTCGTACGCACTCCTTCTAAATCCTCTGGAGTTACAATTTCCCTGTCCTCCACATCCCGTTTCGTGTGCTTCTGCGGAACCTTAGCTTCCTCGCCAGACATTGCATCTGGACAAGTGACACCATCAGGGACATCGCGCTGCAGCCTTGTTCCAGAATCCATGCGTGAATATTTAATAACTAGGACACTATAAAAATTGATAAGCTATATATAGTGCTTATCACCCCTTTTAAATAGAATGCAACATCACGAGTGAAATCCCACGTGACTGTACGTATGATATAAAGTAAGATAAATGCATAGGTTAGTATGACCACTGGCTTTGATAGTGAATGTGACTATGCTTCGTCAGAGTTAATATATTCCCACTGCTTTTACTATTCCATATACTTACGTCCAACAAGGTTAATTTATTATATATTTGTGGCCACCAAAAAACAGATAACTTTCCTTTTCGTAAGCTATAATATTCCGTAATTATCATGCCGCAGTAAGACATAAAATTATCACCGTTAACTAAAGGCAACCGTGCCATGAACAAGATTACACGAGAACATAGCCAATAAATACACAAGCATTTTATTAATAAGAGTCGCTGGATAAGAATCCATAACATGCGAGATTTAATTTTGGGACTTAAAAAGGATTTAGCCTCACATACTATCCATTTTCGATCATCACTTACGACTTTAAATAATCTACTTTAACCACCACAGAAGTATAAATATCGAGGACAATACCCATGAGATAATACTAGATCGGACAACCTTCTTATAACACTTCTTATACTTCCCACCCTTGAGTTTTGCGGCATGGAGCACCTCGCGCAAATGTTCAATTTCCGCGATCAAGGACTGATCCTCCACGGGACAATCGAGCCAAATAAACATATTACATTTTTCGTCCTGCGAAAGAAGTATTCAATAACAAAGCGAAGTCCTACGTAGTTGTATATCTATTTACTCACATAAAATGTCGTGTTATTAGATGCCTTTTCAAAACGGGAGCATGAGTTCTAGAATTATTACCCCTATGACAGGACAAGCAATAAAACGACGTCCGTTATTCTGTTTGGTTCTTGCGGTTTGCACCTTCATCTCCAGTGGACAGTAGCAGCAAAGTGACAGGGCTTGGCGGCAGAGAAGACAATGGTAATTAGCGTATGCTTGCCACTGAAATCCCGAACCCGTTGAGTCGCTCATTTATCCTATCTACAACAACATCGGATAATAAACGACAGTCGTTGCCATAAATCGCGATAATCATATGTTATGTCGCATATGGATGAAAATTCAAGACCGAATAGTCCGTATAAATCGATATATGTACGAATGAACAAAGAATTAGAAGTCTGATAACAAATAATAGTGAGTTATGGGATGAAATCCCATAACTCCGACAACATCGGTGGACAGAGGAACCCTAAAAAATCTTACCCGATTATAGATTGTCCTTCTCGACCCACTGCCTCACCTCCCGTTGTGTCGATTCAAAACAGTGTCGAGAAAATTGGGATATTTTCCAACCCGATCCCACCTCAGATCGATGCCTAATGTTTGAATATGACAAATTATGAAATTTGGGAAAAGAATTACATCTCCAAAATCTGAAAATAGGGATCGAAGACTTTATTCACAGACAAACTGGCGATATAAGCCAAGTGATGAGATGGGGGAAAATCATCAATTTCACGGTAATTCCCACATGTCGTTCGAAGTGAACGTTGGATGGTATTGGCAATCCATACAAACCAAAAGGCTGCGTCATTACACATGAACGACTGATTGTTCCATTCTGTACAGTGTCGTCCGCGTTTGTGGGATGAAAATATCTCGTCCCATCTCTCAAAGTGAACGCGGCCTTATACTATGGTGATGCTTTTTTTTTTTTTAATTAAAATTGGCTCTGATTTGTATTTTGCTGCCATCCTTCTGATTTATTTAAATTTCTTGGAAATCAGAGAGTTTTGAACTACATTTTTTGATATGTTTGATTTTCCGAAGATTGTGTTTGTGATATGGGAGAAATGAGATATCATAAGTAATCAACTATTTACTTGTTATTTCCTACTTAAATGTGCATCACTTCCAAAATATTTTATAAACTTTCTGGGGGGTTTGTATTGGATAGATAACTTCATAGAATTATGATCACCGTTTTTGTTAACTAAATAAAAAATAAATGCATATACAGTAAATTATTTTGTTGTTGGTGTACCTTGATTTAAGTTTCACCGACTATCCAATTTATTGGTGCTCTTAGTAGCTCATATTTTGTTGCATGTATTGAAATCCGTTTCCCAAAACTGGTTATCTTTGTGATTTATGATTTATACTTCTTATGATAAACCTTGTATTAATTGGTTATCAACCAATCTGTGGTATTGGGTTTCGATGGGAATACAACAATAAAGTGTGCTTTAAGGATTATGGGAAAAAGTTGGGATATAGTGATAGATTCTTAGATAGTAAAGAAAGGTACAATAATGGACGGATGGCGTAAGTTTTACAATGACCTCGAATTACGGAAGGCATTCATCTCTTATTTACTCCATATGAAAACTACATCTTGGATGTGGGAATTTTTAATGCAAATGATGAATACCCTGATAATTCTTTTTATAATGAAGACTGGGAAAAGTGTATATATATTATAACAATTTCATTTGATGATGAAATGACAAAAGTGGTTTCTTAATCTCGAATTAACAAAAACTCATATCTCATGACCACGTTTGGTAAGTCTAGCATTAGCATTAGTAGTTTTTTGAACACTTTGTTAGTGTATATTTAAATAATAAAATTGTCTTATTTCATTTGCAGCTATGATCGACATATTATGGAAAGAGTTTATACTTTCGACAAACAAAGATACCAGGATTACAACTCTCAGGTTCGGTGTTCACGAGTTCAAAGTCGAGCTTGATAGGGAGGAGTATATAATTGTAGATAATTTCTACATGCCACATGCTTTTAAAAAGGGGACAAAATAACATTAATGGTCAATCTTAGATGTTTCTATTTGGGCGCAGGTCGATCTTACCTATTAAAACATGTGTGGCCATTCTAACTAGATATTTGGGATGCTTTTACGTATATTACTTTCATTTTGATTTCTCATACTGTGCGGATAATGTTTGGATTTTTTATAAACTTATGTTTCAGTTTTAGTCTTAGTTGTCTTATTTTGCAATTGGGTTTCGACCAAGGTGTCAGACAAAATAACAACAATATTGTAGTTTTGTTAGTATTTTGGGTTGATTGTCCTCATCTCTGATATTGCATACCTACTTTCATTCAACATTCACAATATTGACATTCTATTCACTCAGAACGATTTTGATGCCGAGTAGAAGTATGAGACTATTAAAATATTTAGACACAATATGCAGTTTCATGAAAATAAAATCACCAACTCAAGTTCAATAAATAAAAAATTCGTCGAAACGTTCTAGTTCAACAAAACAAATTATCAAGATTTGGCTATAAAATAAGATGAACAACTTATCAAAATTCAAATTAAAATTTGCATTCTTTCATAATCATCTTCCAACTAAGCTCAGAACCAAAGGTTAGCACCTAAACATCTTCAATTAGAAATTGAATCCATGTTCGAGCGTTGTACAACTACAAACACAACACCTTTCTGCTCAAAGCTTGCCCATATAATCATGCTCCCATAAATCGATCATCAAAAGAATCTAAGATAGTGAAATACATCCAAAATACTCAAATGCACCAAGTTATTTAATTACACATAATAACACGAGACGGAGGCGCTCAATGTTGATCAAAGATAACACAAAGTTAAAACTTTAGTACCCAGCCTAGTGATTCGAGTTGACATCAATGTGAGAATTTCATGCACGGGGGCGTGCTTTAAGCTGTACAAAACCTTTTTTAAACGCTAAACTCGTTCCTTCTGCGCAGAGAATTATCACGCAGAATTTTTTTTGTTATTTTAGGGCTTCGGATTCTGAGGCAAAAAGAATGTAAAGAATCCATCTGTTCAACCCAGGCATTCATTCGTAGTTTCGATAATGAAACGAGCAATTTTGGAATCTTATAAATTGTCTGGGAGTTGGGATGAAAACCAGTATTTTTTTCTCTCATGAATTAATCTTCGTACGCTTGAAGAAGTTCAAAATGTAAAATAATTTTTTGATGGGTTGATAAATTATATATATATATATATGTGTTAGTTATTGGGGTTGTGAATAATTGATTAATTTATTAGGTAGTAGTGGAATTACATGAAGTAAAGGACTCAAATTTGATTTTGAAATTTAAATAATAAAATTAATTATAATTTGGAATTATAAGTGAGTTAGCATAATAAGTTTTTTTTATAATAATATAATTAGTTAAATAAGATGAAAATTATTTTAAATGAACACTTGTCAGCCTTCCAAGAATATCTGCAGTCAGCCATGTATTCTGAGTGTCTGCAATTTCCCTACTTACATTTATGTTTAAAAAGTTCTAACTTTTTTGATAAAAGTATATTATCTGTCGTCACATCACACAAGTGTTTTTGTGGTTTTTAATTAAATATGACATTGGAGGCTTATATATTATGAGAAGGTAGATTAATAAAAGAATCACCGACCCACCTACCCACCTACAAAAATATATAAGTATACTATATATAGGCATGAATATAGATGCATGAGTGGAGTGGTAAGAAATGAGCAATTGAATGGCAAGAAAAGCGGAATATAAGCACAAAGTGGCGTTGGCGTCAGAAGGCATATGTGAATATCAAATCAACCCTATATTTGACATTCATCGACTAACCAATTAGTGGAATTATTGGAAATTAAAACCCTATTGGATGCTTTTGTTGCCTATTGTGACAACATGCATTGCTCCAAGGTCTTTACTGCAATTGATGACTGTCTTTTTATATATGCCGACGCCCCAAACTCCTTATTAGCTACTTACTATTCTTTTTAATTCTCTAATTAAAACATTATTGTTGTAATTAATTAATTAATTATAATTATATATTATGTGAATAATTTTTTTACTTATAAACTCTAATCTTTTACCTATAAAACGGACTTTAATTCTCATAATAAAGCACACTCTTTCATCACTCGCTTCTCTCATTTTTCTCTCTCCCTTATTTTATCTAGTTTTATAACACGTTATCAGCACGAATCTTTAACCAATTGAGATTGATCGAAAAATAATAGCTTTCAAAACCAAAATAATAGAAAATTTTATGCGCGATAATTCTCTACGCAGAAAGTTTGCAGAACCATTTCATGAAATTTTAACCGTTGGATCGCTTTCAAATTTTTACAATTTATTCAAGACTTATCGAATTAAGATCTGAGCGGTGGAGATCTTGTTTTGATCACTATAGAGTTCAATAATGGATTCGAACAAAACAAATTTTGTGTTGATGGAATCGTCGGGGCAGATCTTTTCAAAAAGGGATTTCACGCAATGGATCAAGTTGATATTTGTATATATTATTTTAGACATATAAAAGTTGATTTTGTCCTGTGGAGATTGGTTCATATATCTCTATCATTAGTAAAAGGTCACGGATTTAAAATTATTTTTCCGAAGAAACACTATGATAAATCGATATCTTCCATCAATATATTATTATTATCGAACATATCTCAATATATTCTATTTGAATATTTTGTATTCTTGAAGAATACTATGAGATCTACAATTGCTCTCGAAGAATCAATTTTCTTATTTAATTATTATTTTACTATTTTTTTCCTGTCATGTGTTTTAATTATATCATTTCAAGTTGTTTCTCCTGATGTAGAACAACTAAGTATAATATTCTGAAAGAATATATGTATGTATTCTTATTTCATGTGATAATTAAATATTCCCAAAGAATATATATGTTTTTAAAAGAACTATCCATACTTATACTTAAATTATATCATAATTCAATATTCCTGAAGAATATGAATTTTTTTTTTCTAAATTAACTCATTGTGCTCTTGAAGTATCGCATGTTATGATATATGATACTTATTCCTGAAGAAATTTTAATATTTATGTCTTGTTGACATTATAGTTCTAAATCAAATATTTCTCTTCATGTGAGTACCTTTATTTTCTTTCGGGCAATTGATGAAGGAGAGCTTGTCCACAATTTCATCAAAAAGGTTTGAAAATCTAGCCACCGGCATATATTTTTCACGAGTAGACTATCCAATTATGTTACATATTTCCTCTTTAATATAGATGTTAATATAAATTTTATGTGTTTCAATTGTGAATTTGTTCTTGTTCTTAGAGAGTTTTTAGTGAATTATATCTTTATTTTTAAAAAAAGGCGGTTATAATTAGATAATTCTCTTGAAACTTTATCATGTATTTACATTCATGATATTAGAAAATTTATCTTGTTGAGCTGATAATCATAGGCAAACATGAAGCATACTCTATCTATTTTATCCATTTCTAATTCTTAGACTTGAAGATTTTACCCCAATTATTCTTGGAATACATTACATAGTTGTTAATGTGCATTATGTGGTAATTATAGTACTTCTAGTGATGTGATTTTTGTTAAGAAGAGATGTATCCCAAACATTATAGGTAATATGATTCTAATTGGATCTACTAGTTAATATGAATTTAAAATATTCATTTGGTTTGATTTGTGTTATTGTCAATTAGTTAAATGACAAGATTTATATGCAAGCATGATAGATTTGAAATAACAAGGTGTGTTTTTTTTTTCTTGATAAAATATGTAATCATGTATATTTGTGCACTGTATGAAATTTCTTTTCAACTCTTATTTATTGTACTATTTTTGCGAAATACGATTTCACAATTCTTAATAATCATGAAGATTATTAAAATATAAATCATGGTTTCTGAAAAAATGTGATGGTATATTGTAATTTCACAGTTGAGTATGATATGTTCATGAAGAACTTTATAAGATATATAATCCGTATTTTCCTGATTAAAAATAATATATAGTATTTCAGAAGAATATTAACAATGCTCTTGAAGAAATATTTTTTTATATGTCTTAATCTATATATATATAAGAAGATAGCGTTTTTAAAAATATTTATCAAAGTTTTTCCACTCATTTTACTTACTATTTGTAGTATACATATTTATTATTTATATAATTATTTATGTAAATATTCTTTTGGAGATATTTCACTTACTATTTGTAGTATACATATTTATTATTTATATAATTATTTATGTAAATATTTTTTTGGAGATTATGATCTATCTATATATAAAAAGCTAGAATTTCTAAAAATATTTCTCAAAGTTTTCCCGCTCATTTCACTTATTATTTATAGTATACATATTAATTATTTATATAATTATTTATGTAAATATTATTTTGGAGATTATGATTTATGTAAATAAAATATTAAATATATAGAAGAATTATGTATAATTATAAATAAAATCTGAAAATAATAAGAATAATGTAATTTTTTTTGAAGAAAATATAAAATATAAAAAATTATTTAAAAGAAGCATATAAATATATGTAAATAATTAGATAATAAATTTGAAAACCCCCAAAAAACAAAAGTAAAACATAAGTATTTTCAATTACTTTAAAATAAAATTGAAAATATTAATAAATTCATATAGATAAAGATATAAGAACTTATAATTAAACTATAAATATTTATTTAATAAATATGAAAAAAAAAATTGAGAATTCAACAATCAAATAAAATTAAAGAGAAAATTTATAAAATAAGTTAAACTAACTCAAAGAAATTCATAATTAGATTCTATAAAATTATTAAATATAAAAATAAGAAAAAGAATCGATAAGAATATAAAACAAAATAAGAAAATAATAATAGCAACTACAAAAATATTGTGTGTGTGTAAGAAATCTGAAAATAAAATATAAATATATAATATATATAAATAAATCTAAATAATTAGTTTATAAATCTGCGAAACTCCAAAAAGTAAATCAAAATATAAATATGTCAATGATATCAAATAAACTTATTTTTATTATAAATAAAATATAAGAACTTATAATTAAATTACAAATATATATTTAGTAAATACAAAAAGAAAACCAAAAAGTTACTAATATTATAAAATTGAATATGACTTCATAGCTACAAGAAAAAGTAACATTAAATTATAGAAAACTATTAACTAAATATAAAAATAAAAAATTAAAAAAATTACAAAAAATATAATATAAACAAAATTGAAAAAAAATAAAATGAATAACAAAAATATAAAAAATTATAATTTCATTTTAAAGAATTATTTAATAATTTTGTTCACTAAAAAAAAAAGATAGTATATGTACAACCACAAAATTGATGCAACGAATACAAAAAAAAATAATTTATAATCGTTAACAAGAACTTATCTTTTTTTCAGATCTTATTTTTTGACCAGACCCGACGATACGAGAATAAACCTAATNCGGACAGGGCTTGGACCCAAAGCATAGGCTAATTCTTCTTGTCTGCATGATGTGTGTATATACACACACATACGATAGAGTCAAGGGTTTGATGAAAAAAAAAAAAAAATTATAATCGATAATAAGAACTTATCTTTTCTTCCATAATTTTATTTGTTGACCAGACCAGATGATACGAGAACAAACCTAATATCGTCATATCATTCAGATTTTTATATGTGACTCGAGTAATACTCGAATGACCTAAACATTGACCCTAAACGTGTCACAAACTTGACAATGACACATTTTTTTTCTTTTCTTTTTTTCGTTTTCCTTAAAAATATTAAGATTTTATATTATGAACATAAGTGAAAGGTAAATAACTTTATAAAATTATTCTGATTAAAATTTAAAATTAAAATTATATGTGGGCAGAACAAAAAAAAATGATTATGTAATCGCATAATATAAAGAACTCAATACATTATTTTAAATTTTTTAACTAAATAATTATTTATGAACGTTTGTATATTAATAATTTATGACTAATTACTATGACTTTAAGTATTTAACGTTAGAAATTCACACAAAAATGATTTATTACTCTTGGTTATATTATTACTTTCATATAAACTGAAATCTATATATAAATTTTAATTTATTATCGGGTTCATCAATTGACTCGATGACTTGGTGGTTAAATTAATCAATGGCCATCCCGAGTCCATTACTGGGCTAATTAAAAAAAATAACTATAATAAAATAGAATACAAAGGCCCTTATTTAAAATTTAAATATGATGCCTCATTTATTTAGTTTTTTTTATAGTATTTTATATATTTTTATAATATTAATATATTTTTTTTCTAGATTTAGGAGATGATTTTTTATAATATTACATTAATGAAGTATATTACTTTATATTTTAAAATATATTAAGATTAATTTTATTATAATTTATAACTTCTTAATCATTATTATTGTTTTATTATCAACTTTCAATAGATAAAATACTATTTAAAATAAAATTTTATATATTTATTTAATCTACTTTATCACTATTGGCAATTTATTATTTCAATGACTGTAAAATAAATATTTAGAAATTGATGAAAATTTTATTATATTTTTATCTGATTTCAAAATAATTTCATATTCATATTATTATATTATATTACAATATTTATATTTATATTTTGTTTCATTTTGGAAATCATTAAGAACCATTTATAATTAAACCATATATGTTATATTTATTTAACTAAAGTCATATTTTTTTTTGATTATTTTATTATTTGTAGCATTTTAAGTGTGTTTTGTTACTTTTAGAATTTAGTAAATGATTATTCAGTATTTAAATTATTTTTAATTTTATTATATAGAATTATTATGAAATAAGATTTATTTTATATTATTTAAACTATTACTATCTTAATAATTCTTTTTTTATTTTTAAATTATTTGATAAGTTTTGTATATAGAATATACTTCTTATATATATTTAGCATATTTCATATTATTTTATGATTTATTTTATAAAATTTCTTTGTTTTTTCTTATTATTAAATAATTATTTTGAATTCATAATATTTCAATCTAATTTTTATATATTTTAGGTTTTGTTTTATATTATTATAATATATATGGTTTTTTGATTTTTTTAATTTTAATTTAATTAATATATATTTATAATCTAAATATATTTTTTTGTATTTATTTAGTTTATTTTATATTTATTTTTCAAATTATATTACAAGTATTATATTTTTATTGGTTAAAGGTTTATTTGATAATTGTATAATTATGTTGATATAAATTATATCTAAAATAAAACGTACAACAAAGTACGACTAAAGTACAACTAGATTATTCAGTTGTACTCAAACATATTGATATGATTGAATTATGACATAATCTAATGATAAACTTTGGGGTACATGTTGACAAACAAGTACAATGGATACCGATAATTAGAAAAGTCTAAACTTATTAGAAGATCTTCACTTTGTCTTTAAATACAAAGACTAAATAAGGAGATGGACTCAATGATTTGTAATAAAAGTGACTAATATGATAGTTTCGCAACTAACAAAATGGGAGAGCTTGAAATTATTGTCATGTGATGATAACAAGTTAAACTATAACTTGACGTATAATGTAATCTGCAAAAAGTTGTTCCATAATATATAAATACGGAGTTATTTACCTTTAATTTGTTTTAGGCGCCGATATACGCACCCCATCTATTCATGAGTTCACCCCAATAATAATAAAAACAAAGAAGCAAAAAATGCCAAAATTACCAACCCATCCACCACCACCCCCCCTCTTTTTTATGCCAACACAGCAATTAAAATAAATTCCAAATTCTTTTATTTTCACGCGGCCGAGGATCCCCAAATTTGAAGCCAAGTCAGCAATAATCGGCCGCCTACTCAGCAAGTTAGGGTGCATTTCAATTTTTCCGGCAACAATCGGACTAAATTGCAAATATTTTAAAAGAAATCGGACGAAAATGAAAACAGATTCAAAAAAAAGACTAAATTGCAAAGTAGACCAACTTACAGGACGAAAAAGTTCATTTTTCCTTTTTTATTTTATTAGTGTTT
>BMAC01000143.1:585538-597030 GCA_014905375.1 Phtheirospermum japonicum | reverse complement strand
AGTTCTTTTTTTTTTTTTTTTTTTTTTGCAATAACAATAACAATTTTTGAAACTTTTTTCTCATTTCTTATTTTTTCGTTAAAATATAATATTACTTGTAATAATATATATATTACAAGTAATATTATATTTTAACGAAAAATAAGAAATGAGAAAAAGTTTAAAAATTTGTTATTGTTATTGGCAAAAAAAAAAAGAACTGTATTATATATAATATATATACTATATTATATATATATATATACTATATGTTGTGTGTGTGTGGTGTGTGTGTGTGTGTTGTGTGTGTTATATATATTCAAAGCATGAAATAAAACTACAATTTATCCCATATTACTAACCACTTCCACTAGCCAAACGTGACTTCAAAAACCTTTAAGCCACTACCTAAATCCTGACAAATTATCAATTACCAACTAAGCAGAACGATAGTCAAAAGTTATACCTCTATGGATGAAAATGATGCCCGAACATCTCATCGGTATGTTTTTTGCGTCACAATGGCATGTAATCTATACGAATATGCTTCACGTCAATGTCAGCAGTCAAGAACTCGATGAACTTCAACGCAAAAACACCACAGTTGTCTCTGTGATATTTGGACAATTCGTTAGAACGATTATAATGATAACTTTATAAGTACTTAATTCAATAGAATAATTACTTGTTCTTCTGCATTGGACATGTTTTTGTGACAATGGTGAACTGAATTGTCTAGTATGTCTCATCTAGTTTGAGGTGTAATAACCATGAGACAATAATAGACACAAGTATCATATATTCATCAAGCTCACTTCATCTAATGTATTTTAGGGCACTGTCATATATTTCAATTATGCACTGCTTAAGATCAATCTTTAGTGCGATCCAATGATTGATTATACAAATGTACAAAAAAGTGAGCCACACCATCAATATACCTGGTCAATGTCTCACAAATAATCTCACCCATGGAGTATTTTGGTAATGATGAGAAATCAACGTTGATGTGCGTTCTCTTTCTCGGGATCAGATTCTTGATTATACAATGCGCCTCTTTCATATATACTACAAATCGTGAGTCCAAAATGTATGATCCTTGATGAAAAAATGAGTGAATTTTGGTTGCTAGCTCTCGCATATGATATACTTGAATATCAACGTGATGAATAGTAAAATCAATAATAAGACATTTATACAAGAATGTAACTCAATGTTTAAAATAATTCACAAGGCAAATTCATGCCATCGATAAGCTAATTTCCATTGAGGAGGTCATCGAATATTTTTCTTGACACAATGACTGCTCCCTATTTTACATAGGATTGGTTCGAGTAATAAAGACTTGTTCATTTAAATAACCTATCTAACCACAAGTATACGGTGTAGATGTAGTACGAAAGGATCAAGGTCAAATCCCATAAGGACCATATATGGTTTAAGTTTGACAAGTGATATAATTTAGATAGCGTAGTTTTATCTAAATGGTAGAAAATGAGTTTGGGTTGTTGTCGTTACAAATGACAATTATAAACTAATAAAAATTACAAAATATGAAAAAAAAATATAATTATACTATTTTTGGAAAATTCAAATGATAAGAGTATCCCGTGGTTTAGTCTCACAATGATATCCCAGTATTATTCATTTATAATTAATAAGTATATTGTGATTCAATTCACTATAAGATAATCACAATAGCAGTGTAATCCTTCTCTCAAAGTGATTAAACTATATATTTCAAAATATAAAACAATGTGTCAATTTGAAATTATACGTAGAACTCCAAAAGGTTTAAAATATTTGTACGACATTAAAGATTTGTTTGAAGGTTTGCACGACTTCACTATTAATTTCAAACCTCTTGGTCTTTTTGATTAAAATGGTTTATGTTTGAAATCCTATTGATAAACCTCATCTCTCGAGTTATAATTTATCGAGCTAGTAGTTTTGAAAGGTTTTCAATCAATCAAAACATAAGAAACACAAGCAACTTTTATCATTTATGAACATGAATTCAAAACACGAAAATAGCAAAGGGATCATACTTGAATTAAATGAAATATCGTAAAATTATACAATCATTGTTATTAATAACCCTAGAATAAAGAAACTTAGCCAGACATGTTCAACAAGTCATTCACACAATTTATCGATAGTGGGCTTTCGACCTCCTCTGGTCTAATGGGCTCTTGCGCTTGCGTTAGGCTTGGTCCACTGTTCTCCTATCTTCCTTAAGTCTGGTCCAAATCTTTATTATTATCACCGTTAAGCCCAAATAAGCTCCGAAATCCTTCAAAGGTAACAAAAACATACCAAACATGTAATAACGCCCAAATTATATAAAATTAGATTAAAAGACATTGTATATGCACAAACAATAATTGAAACCTAACTAAATAAGTCTCAAAATGTGCATAAAATCATATTTATCAAACTACACCAAACTTAAGTGTTTATTCATCCTCGAAGAAAAGAAAATAGAGAAAAATATTGAATAAACACGAGTATAGACATGACAAATAGTGATGATGTATTTTGCTTCAGAAGTATCATTTTTCAAAATATAAACACACCATAAAGAACTTGGTCAAGACACCTTTAATGCATTTAATTCTTGTTTTCAAAAGTCAATGGTCTTTACCAAGTAAGTGTTTCTCTCATCACACAAGTGTTTGATTAGGAAGTTTATACGCTCGATATCGAATCAATACATGAACTCCAACATAAGTGCACAAATTATTTATCTCACAATTGCTTGGTGTGAACAAAATGACAAGAACAATATAAGAATTTTATTAAGGTTGTAACACTTGGATAAAAGTGGCTATAGTGCGAAATAACGCACAGAAATACCACAACTAACGTCAGTTTAAACTTTCAAAGGTTTTATGATTCACCTTAACCCACCAACTTAAAGATTTTGAAAGAACATAGCCTTTATGAACTAGGATTTCAACCAAATCCAACTAATTTATTGTATTTATTATGAAGTTTTTGTGTTTGATTCTTTATTCACTAACTAAAATAAAAACAAGAATAGCCTTTAAGCATAGAGTGCTTTTTTTTACTCCTTGCACCCAACATCATTCAACTCAATTTAACTACAAATATTAAACTCTCAAATTCCACACAAAACTTAAAAACTTTAAAAAAGGCTTCTCAAGGGCATGTATTAAGCTCATGGGTATCAAGGAATTAAAAAAATAAAAGCTCAAATGGGACTAACCATGGATTATTTTATTTGTAGTAGTTTATATATGTACAATGCCATAATCGGGTTTTCTAAATTGCATAAATAATATTCAACTCAATTCGTACACTTGAAACCTCGGGTGAAAACCAAGGCAAGTTCTAAAAAGATACACACATGACCATTCACTCAAGAAAGAAAATGACTGATGATTAGCACTAATTTGTCTTGGTTTTTAGTAGCATTTTAGTTTATTTTTCTTATTGTTTTTGGTATAAGTTGGATAGTTTAAGCTTAAATTCGTATATTTCTACTTCCAGCTTATTTTACCGCTTTTTGATCTAGATTGATGCAATTAGGTCATATTTTGATGTTTTTCACCTTATAGTTAAGTAACTGGAAGAGTTCAGCATGCAAAGGATGAAGTATGATGATCAAGAGACAAATATCGAGCTTTCCGGTGAAGGAGTAGTAAGAATTTGATGCTGCCGATTATCTATAACGGTTATTCCATCTGGAACCGTTATAGTAGTGCTGCCGACGCTGCCTGCCGAGAGCTGCCCATGTCGATCGACGCTTTTTTGGCACCAATCGACACACCTGACCGACGCAACTCTCTGTTGGCGTCGGTCCTAGAACCGTCAACCGATGCACACCAGCCCGCGCCCGTCGACGTTGCTCCTGGCGAGCGCTGCGTGCCACACCTGCCGAGCCATGACTAGTGTCGACCGCCCGCGTAGACCGACGCAACCGTCGATGCCAATGCGCTGAAAATGCATTTTTAGGGTTTCTTGTGCGCCAAGTCATGAAATAACTATATAAACTCTTCATATTTCGGATTAAACACAGACCCATGACTCAAAACACTTACCTAGGGTTGAGAAACCTATTTTGAACACCCTACAACATATTTTCAAGATCTACGTCGAAGATTCAAGATCCGAAGCACCAAGACGAAGACGTACGTTCAAGCTCCGATTTCTCGACCAAGATCAACCATCCATAGTCCGGATTCACAGCAATCTTTCAGCACCTTTAGTTATTTAATAAGTTCTCTAAACTCTAGTTATTCTTAGTTTAATTCTAGATAATTTAGGTTTAATTATTTTGTTTGAGTTTTTAGTTTTGTTTATTTATTTCGAATCGTTTGAGCCGTTGAATCGCTGAAGCTTTGAACTTTAGAATTTCATTTTTAATATTAATTAGTTGCTGCGTTTTGTTTTCTTTCATGCTTGGTGATGAGGTTGTTTATGTTTATTTTAATTATTGCTTATATTCGGGTAATTAATTGATAATTTGATTCATGTTATGCAATTGCTTAGGAATTTTAGAATTAATTTTGTTCTTGAGAATTCATATGCTTGATAGTCATAGTAGTAGTTCAGTCCATGCTAGTTAATTATAGTTGGTTAATTAGTTTAGTTTAATTAGTTAAAGATAATTAGTTATTGCTTTTTCAGTCTCGTAGTTATATTTTCAAAAACCAAGTTATACAAGTTCTCGTGTTAAACATTGCGATTAAACAAACATTAGAAATTCCGAACATCAGTCCTTGAGAGACGACTCGAGCTATTAAATTTCTGACAATTATTTATAAAGTAGGCACACACAAAAGCTCGAATCAAAAATTGGCGCCGTTGCCGGGGACTTGCATAGGTTTTGATAATTTTTGTTCGTGTTATTTTATGCTTTTCCGTTTATTTGTATAAAGGTTCTTTGTTTTCTACTCGATACGTTGATGTTGTTTACTGTTGATGCAAGGTCGTAGAAGCTTACAAAATAAACTTGCACCTTTTGTTGATAACATCGAACGAGTAGGAAAACCGAGAAGACTCTTCCCTTCTCCAGATAGAAATCAATCCAATAAAATCCTAGCCACCATGTCGAATACAACACCAATTGGCGGCCGAGGACCCAGAGGAAGAGGAGGAGGGCGAACGAATGGTGGTCGAGGGCATGGAAACGAAATTCTTACCCCACCTCGCCACCAACCATATGGGATGCCACCTACCGATGATATAAACTTTGGAGACCCACAAGACGACAATCGTCAAGAAGATCCACCGATTCTTGATCCTAATCAAGCGCATAACGATGGAAACAATCAAAGGATCAATAACAAAGAGAATCAAGAAAGAAACCAGTTCCTCAACAAACCAAACAATGGGGGGAGCCCAAGGCCAAGATAATCGGCAAGCAGTGATACCAGGAAACCCAATCAACCATCCACAACACTTTAGGAATCAAGCCTAAGCTCTAGCATACCTTGCACGAGTGAATGAGGAGTTTTTGCGCAATCAAGTTGGTAATGACGAGCCCCCGCCCCCGAACAACCAACAGAATAATGACAATCGAAATCGAGGACGAGCACCGAACCGTTTCCAAAATAGAAGAGGTGGACAATATAATTGTCAAAATGACGATATGACAGAAGATGGATATGAGGATGGGTACGAGTATGATGAATTCAACGAAGATGATGAGAGCTATGAGAATAGGGAGGACTTTGGAGGTCGTGCAAACTTTGGAGGGAGACGAGCCCCTCGATATCAAGATATGCGTAAACAAGGCGACCTCGTGTGCCCAACCATTGGACCATATATATCACCAATAGTCTTAGGGCAAGCGACCCGAAATTACCCCTTAAGGACCGATGATTTAAGCAGGCTTCCCATTTTCTACGGATTGCCCAATGAAGACCCACTCAATTTCATTCGGGAATTTTACCAGAAACTAGCAGGCATTCAAGCTAGGGGTCTAACAGTTGGACAACTTAGGATGAGATTCTTCCCGAACACCTTGAAGGATAAATCAAAGCAGTGGCTTTTGTCATTGCAACCTAACTCCCTAACTAATTGGGATATGGTGTTCAAGAAGTTTGTTGGAAGATTCTACTTGGCCCAAATGACAGCGACATTAAGGAGGGAAATTTCCACCTTCCAGCAACAAGAAGATGAATTATTCCATGAAGCTTAGGAGCACTACAAAGAACTTCTCCTTGCTTGTCTGCATCATAACAATGGTCCCGAGTTGGTGAATACCTATTTTTATGAAGGCTTATTGCCAATTTTCAAGCAGCAAATGGAAACGAGGGATGGAGATTTTGGAGATCTAACTGCGGTAGGGGCATGGAATCTTTTCGAGTTTATGAGTGACAAGTCGAGGCAAATGAGTTCAATGCCTCAAAAGGTAATAATAAATGAGGTTTCAGTTGCACGAACGGAGAATGAAAAGTTCGATAAACTTACAAAGCAAGTGGAGTTGTTGACGAACATGATGATGAAACAGCAATCGCAACCCTCACAAGAGACCTGCGAAATATGTGGAGCATTTGGGCACGGAGCAAATACATGTCCAGTGACGTTTCCAAAGATGAGAACGTAGAAGTAAACACCGTTCAAAATTTTCAGCAAAACAATAACTCCGGGCAGAAATTCACAAAGCCCCTTAGTCAAAACCAGATACGGCATGATCATCCGAATTTTAAATGGGGTTCTAATATCCCGAGTTATATACCGATGAAGCCACTGACCGACCCACAGTACTTCCCCCCACCACCACCACCTACGAAGGGGTAAACGTCAAATCCAGTTCAACCAAATGATCAATTGCTGGTTTGGCAACAAAATCAAGTGACTGAGACACTCCATAATAGAGAGGGACTTATGAAAGTGAATGCAAAGATAGACGACATCTCGAAAAAGGTGAATAGTATTGATAATCTCTCTAGGATAGTGCATGATCTTGATAAGAATATAGAGAGTATGGATAAAACGATAGGACAATTGGCGGCTGACATTGCGAAATCAAATAAAGAGAAGGACAAGTTTCCGAGTCAAACGGAGCAAGCCTCAGCGATTAAAGTCCTACGTAGTGGCAAAGTGATCGACAATGGAGTTGCAATAGATAATGAAGGAGACAATGAGATGACGAAGAATCCAAGACCGGCATCACCAGAGGGAGATGTATCCAAGCCAGTGGAGCAATTGCATAAGACGCCAAACCCTTATATTCTGGGATCTTTGAAGGGGAAGCTCACGAACAAAACCCCCACTTCATCGTCGGATGATGGAGACCTTAGGAAAATTCACGACAAAGTTCCTTTCCCAAGTCGTCTACGACCGGCTAAGGAGAATAAAAGGTTCATGGAGCTTTACAACTTACTTAAGAACGTTAATATCAACCTTCCTCTCTTGGATGTGATTAAGACAATGCCGGCGTATGTGAAACTCTTCAAGGAGCTTGCAACAAGACATAGGCGCTCGGAGACAAATCAGCGCATTCCATTAACACCGGAGATAAGTGAAATTTTCAAGCAGCCATTGCCTACGAAAGAGAAGGACCCCGGAAGTTTTTGTGTAAATATTTCATTGGAGAATGGGAAACAAGCACGCGGAATGCTTGATCTTGGCGCATGGATTAATTTAATGTCATACTCCATTTATAAGCAGTTTGATTTGGGACCTTTGAAACTATCTACAATGCGTCTCAAACTGGCGGATCATTTAATTAGACACTCATTAGGTATTGTTGAAGATGTTTTGGTACTGGTGGGTGAATTAATAATACCAGTTGATTTTGTAGTTTTAGATGTTGGAGAAATGCCAAATGAGACCAAGGGGCACACCATTCTTTTACGCCGTTCATTTTTGTCTACCTCCCATGCAGTAATTGATGTGAATAAGGGGAGGATGAGCATGTCGGTTCTAAGTGAGACGGTCACATTTTCATTGAAAGATATGAATAATTGCCCTTTGTCAGCAATGGAGGAAGATGTTCGTTTGTCGACCCAATAGATTCTTGCGTCCAAGAACTCAAAAGCATAACTGTGTTGGATGAGTTGGAAGTCGAGGATGACAATGATTTTCTTAGCGGGGAGGAGGTAGCCGAGCTATTTGGTATTGATTTTCGTGACATTATAGCTGACTCGGAATTGCCGACCCCAACAAAATTTTTGACAAGAAATTTAGAGAGCATGATAAGGTGGAGTACGGAGATCCACCACAAGTCAAGCACTAATCGTTGAAATACGTCGAGCAAGCGACGTAAAATGTTGCGCTTCTTGGGAGGCAACACAAATCTTTGTATCCTTTTGTAATTTTTATTTATTTTTATTATTTTTATGAATCTTTCTTTGTTTTATTCTGATTAGAACAGGTGAAGAAGTCTTGGAACGCTGACCGAACCAAGCAAAAAAAATCGACCAGACAGCAGGCGTCAGTCGACGCATGCCTCGACGCCCTGGAGTGCTCGCGTCGCCCGACGCATGGCCGAGGCATTGCCGACGCACCTACCGAGCCGATGCACCGGCCGAGAAGTGTCTCTGTGAACGTCGATGCGCACAGCGTCGGTCGACGCACGGCCCAAATTCGACCCTACCCGCCCGGATGATGGCCAACCCGCGGGATTTGACCCCCTTACTCCTTAAAACCATCCCCAACCCTTTTCTTTTCCTCTTTTACACCAAGAAAATAAGTTTTTCTAAAAATTTTCTTCCCTTTTTCTTCTACTTGTTTCTTTAAATTCCAACAAATCATAGAAAACCTTTACAATTTTCTCAACCCTCTCACAATCTATAGACACCATTCTTCATAAATTTCAGATTTTTATTTTTAAACAGGGGAAGGAAAGTTCAAACTTCAATTTCGGGCTGGGTTCGTTTTAACTTCAATTACCAAGGTACTTCGCTTGACCCTTCTTTGGGTACGTTATTATTGATGTTTGGTTAAGTTGAGGTGCTTTTGGATTCAAGAAATATCTTAGTTCATAGTTTCTTGAACACGCCCGCCAAGTGCTCGATGAAATTCCCCAAAGAGCAAAAAGTTCAAAATTTCCACTTTTTTCATTCGAGTTTTGCTCATTATGTTTGGAGTAGGTAAGAGGAAGGCTTCATCGGGAAAACACAAGGACATCTCGGGGAGATACAATGCCCCGTTCCCCATTTACGATAGTGATGAGGGGATGAAGTTCAAATCTTCTCGAGGTTGGGAAATGGCATCTCATAGGACTATTCACATTAACGACATAGAGGAGCAAGCACAAAATAGTTCGGAGCACCATGCTCAAGTTCTCGCCTACATCGAAGGTCTCGGTTGTGAGGTATTCATCCAGATGGAATTGCCCAGTTACCGCGAGCTCATGTGTGAATTTTATTCGACCTTGCACATTTATCGTGATAGAACTTTCAAGTGTCGACTTGGCGAGAAAGAGGTTGAGGTTAATAAAGGTGTTTTTGGTGAGATTTTCGGGTTGCCTACCTAGGGTGTTGACCAGATTCTCGACAATAAGAAGTTCGACCTTCCCACTTTTTGGGCGGAAATAACGATGGGGAATACGGGGGATTACAAGCGGTAACCTTGTGCACGGATTGGCGATGAAGCCGTGTACATTGATTATAAGATCCTTTCTCAAGTAATTTTATGCAAGGAGGAGGCGACGAATGTGACCAAGCCAGAGCTTTTAGTTCTTCATTGTCTACTTAACGATCACCGGCCTCGGCTTTACCCTTTATTCCTAAATGAACTTTAGAATGAAACCGGAGGGAAACTGGGTAGTCAGAAACCGCTCCCCGCGTTCGCACCTTATATCACCGGACTTGCCCATCACTTCGGGTTCGATCCGGCCGATAGCGGCTTTTCTCATCTCGGGATATCTTATTGCTCGGTAATGCGTGTTCCGGCTACTAAGGCGAAGAACGTTGGACAAGGAGGATCCTCGTCACTTCATATCAACGAGGATAATGAGGAGGTTCCACAAGAAACCCCACATGCCGATGCGGGCCTGAGTCCCAATTGGGGTCAATCTATCGAGGAGAATCGAGCTTTTCAAGAGCAAATTTCGAGAGATTTCAGTCGATGGAAACAAAGTTTGACACTAGTGACAGCCGTAATCGACAAAGCCTTCGGAAGATCAATGCTCGTCTCTCTCGCCTCGAGGAATGTTTTGACGCCGTTTACCCGCCTCCTGCCACCGAGACCTAGCCAGAGATGGACATTGACGGCAATCTTGCCAACGACCTTTCCACCGAGTTCTAATATCCTTTATTTATTTATTTTATTAAAGAAATTAATTAAAACTAGTTAGTTTGTTCTTTATTTTTCGTGTTTGTTTATTTTTCGTAGTTTTAATTAAGACATTCCAATCACGGCAACATACGATTGAACAAATTCCACATGGAGCTGCTCGACTATTTTACTCTTCAGGGATGTTTTCTCGTTCCTTGCCTCCTTTTATCTTTATATGTGTTTGTGGCAATACGGAGATTTCCGGTCTTTTAGGAGGGGGGAGATGGTCGAGCGTGATTTGTATTTCATAATTTGTGCAAAATTTTTAAAAACTTTATGGTCTGTAATAACTAGTACTTAACGTGATTGATTGCTATTTTTGCGCTGAATTGCGTTTGTCTGGCTTGCCTGCAAAGTTAACTAAGTATGATTTGATGTTATTGTCTTTGAGCGTGTATAAGTGCATAAAGTTTTTCAACATTTTTATTTATATATTGTAAAATGGTACTTGAACGCAATTAATTTCGCAAAAACTTAAAACCAGCATCAATTAAAAAAAATTTATGCAAAAAGCCAGTGAGTAGCCTGAGTGATTATCATCATTGCATGTACTTGAATAAGTTTCAGTCTTGATATCTCTTTGAAATCACTGTGTGTAGTTAGCTTTGAACATGACGTTAAGGCACAGAAAAAACCCTTATTCCGGCCATATCCATATATATTAGCCACTAAATTTCGAATGAGCCAATCATAGCCAAATAATCCATTTCCATTAACCATGAGTGATTTTTGAGTCGACTCCTGCAACCATTAAAAGCGTGGGGTAGGAGCAGTTAGTTATTTTTTATTGGTTAGTTGAGTTTTGGAAATTTACCAAGGGATTATGATTTTGTAATAGTATTGAGGACTACCATCCTTAAAGAGAAAATAAAGAAAATAAAAGGATCCCATAAAAATAGAAAAGGGACAAAATTAAAAAAACTTTGGACGGGTGTGGAATATATAAGTCGTGTGACTAAATAACTCACTCAACCTAATCTAATCACAAAGCAATGTGCTTCACCTCAGTCAAAAGAAAACCTCACTAAACACTCATAACGTAGCCTTTAAACTTAAGCTATTTCTCAACTCGTAACTCTAAAACCGACTTGTTGCGCAAACCACTTAAATACAATTGAAGCTTATAATATGCTTCTACACAACTCATGCCTTTTAAACATTAGGCTTCATAAATAAAATAAATAATAAACACAAGCTTTTATTAGCTTAGGCATTGACTCAACACGATCCAACTAGACTCACCATCCTTTTTTTTT
>BMAC01000143.1:520198-583651 GCA_014905375.1 Phtheirospermum japonicum | reverse complement strand
GGGGGGGGGGGGGGGGGGGGATGGGATAGAGTGTGTCTTACTTTGGTCTTGTATATTACATTTTTGCATTTTCATATAGGATTGCATTAATTATTTTTCAATATACTTTTATTTTTATTTGTTTGCACATTTAATTGCTTTTTAGATCTAGAAATAAAAAGTGTGGATGATTATATGTCTGTAATAAATATTTGATAATATTTTTATAGGATTGCATTTGTATGGACCTTTTTTTGTGATTGTGTTGATGATGTGCTAAGTATGTGTTTATTTGAAAATATTTTATATGTATACAAAGCACATGCTTGAATAAGTTTGTTACACCCTAGCTGAAAAAACCTTTGTTTTATTTTAACTTATTTGCTACTAAGTAGTAATAAGCTTGAAAGTATGTGAGTGGCTTACTCTATAGGAGACTCACAAATATCAAGGTGAGTTGAGTTCGATGGCATCAATGTGGAAGTTTTCCATTCACCTCACCATCCACATCATTCTTCGTATATCCCGCTACATCTTGACTTGATTTTCATGAGTCTCGCCCACTTTCTCTTCCATCCTATCAATCCGGTTGGAATCATGCTCCTCCCTCGATCGACATCCTGAGGTTCCAGCCTAGTCGTCATTGGCCTGTTGGCCTCTAAAAGCTCGTATGACTGCCCAATGCTCATGCGAGTCAAGGGGTCCAATTCATTCTTTCTCAGAGATTTATGGGTGAGGTGAGTGTTATATTGGGGAGCGAGAAATCATTGTCCTCCCATTTGAGGAATGATCATTATTGCTATCGGCAAGTGCTCGATGTCTAGCTTTATGCTCGCGGGGTGATATCCCATTCATGGAGGTGAATTCCTAGATATTAGGCGATGGGTGTGATCAAAGCCAACGATGTAAATGGGTGATGTCGTCACTGCCTCGTTTTTCCCTTCCAACTTTCAAATTCATTTTCTTGTACTTCATGTACATCAACAATTTTCACAACATTACATGAAAAATTTAATTTGTTGGTGTAATCAAGATATTTTTGACATTAATGTCAAAATCATCTATCCTTTTACACTCCCTGATTCAATGCACTTTATCACGTAATTTCAGAGAATAAGTTTTAAAATATTATGATCACTATTTATACACAATGTGAGTTCCCCCTTCTCAATATCAATAAGGTCTCAGCTTGTTGCTAAAAATAACTGCCCCAGGATCAAAGGTACGTTCTTGTCCTCTTCCATGTCTAACACTACGAGCCATGGGTGTTTCGTCCGGAAAATTGTCCCAAGAGAACCTGTACCTTCACCTGAGAATTTCCTGACCTTCTTTCCACAAAAAAACGTTAGAAAGGACCACCGGAGGATTTCCGGTTGAAACCTCTCCGATGCTTAAGTTAGTTAAGCTGTAAATTCTCAAATTCAGGAAAGCAAGAAGAATGCTTGAGATTGCGTACCTCTCAGCTTTGAGGCTTAGGTATTTATAGTTTCTCATCAAGTGGGGCCCTTCTGAGATCCCAGAAACAGAATTTCGCGAATCTCAGGACGTTATACAGAATGCTCAAATCATCCCCTCTTCCTCTAGGAAAGGTTAGATCGGAAAAATGCTAGATCATCCCCTCTTCCCCTAGGAGAGGTTAGATGAGGAGAGTGTTCAAATAAAATCAGATCAAGAATCCTCCTCTCTGGTTCTTGGACTGAACTTCACCACTTTAATAACATTATTTCAAATCAGGGTGATATTCGGTCAGGTCTAGCCCAACCAGGTCTGGATTCTAAACTAGTATTTATTCAGGGCACATCAACTAGTCCCCCCCTACAATGGTTGGAGGTAGACATGTATACCTTTAGGGTTTCTCCTGGGGCCACTAAGGCCCCATATGCCTCTCCAAGTCCCGTATCTGTACAAATCCCAAAAAAATCTGCCTTTTTGATCAGGCCGAATCATTAGGGTTTACCTGTAACGTTTCATATTCAAGAATGGTTACCATCCTAGCACGTCTCTTCGGGTATTGTTCTATTGACAGGTCAGCAACTGTTACCAACCTTAACACGTCTCCTCATGTACTACTCCTCTGACATGCATTAAATGCAGGAATCCCATCAAAAATCCCGCTTTTTCCTCAAAATTCATTTTTTGAAAGATCCCTTTCCTTTTTCCTTCGCGGCTCACTCTTTGTTCCTCACTTTTCACTTTCTCCCTTAATAAAATACTTTTTCTCTCCATATTTCTTCAGAAACAGTGGTCTAATGTTCTCTTCAAGTCCAGCATTTTCCGGCCACCTTCATCACCAGGTACTTATCTGATCTTTTCTTTCCTCCAATAATGTCTACACAGTCTTCTTCCTCCACCGATTCTACTACTGTAACTTCCTCTCCTGTAGCATCGACTTCGTCGTCGCCATCATCCTTTGAATATCCTCCATATATTCCCGTCCGGCCATATATCTGCTCCATCCTCAATGATAAAACCGTAGAAAATTTAAGGTATAAATACCAAGTGCCTGAGGAATTCTCATTTGTCAACCCCCGCGGCGGCGTGATTGTGTATCAAGCGCCGATATACCACATAACTTTCTTTGTTGACCAGTTTCAGGAGGGGTTACGCCTGTCGGTAAACCCTTTAATACTATACATAGCTCGGCTGTATAAAATCCCGGTGCACCATTTTGTTCCCAAATCCTTTAGGATCATCGTAGGTTATGACCTGGCCCTACGATATGTTGGTCTCGATCCTACATCTCAAACCTTTTACTAACTCTTCCAGGTCAAGAGTTCTTCCCCTGGTTACTTCTACTTGTGCGCCAGAGCTGGCGTGCATTTTCTTACCGGCATCCCTTCCTCCAACAAAGCTTGGAGGAAGAAATTTTTCTTTGTACACTGCTCAGGGGATTGGGGCTTCCCTGCCAAGTCTATTGAGCAGTTGTCTGCCCAGCCACAACTATCCATAGGGAACAGATCTCCTCGGATACAAAAAATAATTTCGACCTTGAACGAGAAGGTTCTCCATCTCTCCCAACTTCTTCTTCCCTTTGTTCTAGATTTTTTCAACGATCATGAGGAGATGGGTCTCTTAACCCGTGAGAATGGTAAAGAAACTTTTGCCGACCTGATACCCCTTATCTACTTATCTTGTTGGTACGTGTTTTGTGATGATCTGACCATTTCCTCTTTCTTTTTAGCAAATATGATGCAAAAAATAATTGCAGAACGTCTGAAGGGGGCAACAACAACCTCGGAGCAGCGACCTTCAGAGTTAGGTCTCCCCACAACGGAGTCAGGAGGATCCAGTACCTCTAAAGACTCCCCTTGTCCAGAGGTGGGGGCGATCATTCCCTTCCCCTCTGCCTCTGGAGAGGAAAAGACTGCCCCACCTACGAAGAGGGCTCGTACCGGCCAGGATGGAGCATCTGCTTCTGGGGTCAAGGTGGTCAACCCCAATGCCACTTGGTTCACCAACACATCCGTCCTAAACTGCTCCGGGGCAGTAGACGTTTATTTCATCCAGGGACAATGCCCTAATGCTGACCGACCTACCCTGGAGAAGTGGTCTAATCCTGAACTCATCAAACCAGGGTGATTTTTCTTTCCTCATCTTCTCTTTTCATCCTCTTCTTTTTCTATATCCTTTTAACTTTTTCCCTTTCTCCCTTTTCAGGCGGCGGCCAAGAGGTCCATCTTAGAGGCTTGGGATAGAGGCTCCATGATGAACGCCGATCTGGCGAAAGAGCATAAGAAACTGCAGGAGAAAGAGAGGAGGTTGTACAATTTGTGCAAGGAAAGGGGAGCTGATTTAAAAAACTCAAGTCGGAGCTAGCGGAGATGAAGAAGGCTGAGAAAAAAGTTTTGGAGGAAGCCCGAGCAGAGGCGCGCAATGAAAACTTGGCTGAGGCCCGGAATCTGGTGGACAAGGCCCTTGATCGAGCACGCGAAGAAGGAAAAATGGAGTTTCTTATCTCTGAGGAGGCGTTGAGGTTGATCCAGTTATCCAGGGAGGTTACTCTTCGGGCCTTCCTGGGATCTGAAGAGCTCTACCAATTGCTCGTCCCCGAGGCTGAGGTGTATTATCACTTCGGTCTGGACGCCCAGGCCAAATGGGTCAAGGATCAACCCACTCTTTCCTTCAACCGAAAAGAGCCACTCAAGACGCCTCCTGGGCCCACCACATTCTCGTACATGCCAGAGCAGGATTGCCTGCACCAGCTCGAGGCTCACGAGTTTGCTAAGCACATCCTCACCGCTTTCCATGCTCCTCTCTCGGTCCTAGAGCTGTCTCAACCAGACTAGGTCCCAACTCTTGCTCTCACTACGTCTACTCCCTCCCCAACCTCTGCCGGTCTGGGTGAGCTGCCTGGAGGGGGATCCCCTGGAGAGCTGACTGCAGAGGATGTTGTAGACCAGCTTGCTGAAGAGTTGGACCCAGAGAATTAGGCCTAGGCTACCCTGCTTTTATATATCTCCTGCTCTGTTCATAGATAGATCTGTTTGTTTTTCCTGTATGGATGATCTATCTTTTGCACACTCTTGCCTGTAACTGAATAATTTTGTCATTTTTAGTAAATTTTTAGGGTTTCCTGATTTTAAGGAAACCCTAGTACTATTATTCTCTTGATCATGTGCTTTTCTTTTCTTTATATACGTGTTTCCATTTACGCATTTCATTTTCATTATGGCTTCTTCCTCTTTGCTTGAAGAAATTTATATTGCAAAGAGAAAAAATCTCTCACTTTTCGTTGAGAACTTCAAACTTTCTGACAAACTCGCTAATCTTCGGGAGAAAATCTCCCAAGTATGTCGGCTCCTGGAGAGGAAAAGGCAGAAAAAATGATATTACAAGCGTGAATGGGTTGAGCTCCACCATCTCAACCGCCAACTGGAGGAGGAAAAGGCCGATTTAGTTGAATCGGTATGTTGGCTGACCACCGCCGCTAGCGAGGCTCATGCTATTTCCGGGCGGGCGGATAGGTATCGTCAGCGCCTCCATGAAACCAAGCGTGAACTGTGGTGTATTCGCCAGATTCTGACCTCCGACAAGAGGGCTTCTTCTTCCAATGGCTGATTTTAATTTCTGTTCTTGATGTATTGCCCAGATTTCTGTTGTTTTCATGAGCATTTCTTTTTCTATTTCTTGCACTTTTAATTGAACTCGCCAGGCTTTGCTGTAAAAAGTGGCGTAAGTATTTTCCATTCATGTAATTTTGGCCTTGGTTTTTAGTGAATGATCTTTTTTGGGCAAAAAACCCTTGTTGGTAGTTAGATCTGGCTCCCCAGGGTAGTCTTGGGCCAATCCCGACTGTACTGAAAATTGGGTCAGGAAAATTGGGGCATCCGCCCTTAGCCAATCCTGGCTTCACTGTCGATTAGGTCAGGAAAACTGGGGCATCCGCCCTTAGCCAATCCTGGCTTCACTGTCGATTAGGTCAGGAAAACTGGGGCATCCGCCCTTAGCCAATCCTGGCTTTACTGACAAACAGGTCAGGAGATTGAGGCATCCACCCTTAGCCAATCCTGGCTTTACTGACAATCAGGTCAGGAAAATGGGGCATCCGCCTTTAGCCAATCCTGGCTTTACTGACAATCAGGTCAGGAAAATTGGAGCATCCTCCCTTAGCCAATCCTGGCTTTACTGACAATCAGGTCAGAAAAATGGGGCATCGGCCCTTAGCCAATCCTGACTTTACTGACAATCAGGTCAGGAAAATGGGGCATCCGCCCTTAGCTAATCCTGGCTTAAACTGACAATCAGGTCAGGAAAATGGGGCATCCGCCCTTAGCCAATCCTGGATTTGAAGTTTTCATTGATCATTATGTCAGTTCGCAATAAGATGTAGATAAACTCAATTCGTCATTATATAAATAAGTTTCATAAAATAATCTTACACATAATATATTCGTAAATTTGATACATTCCATGCTCGGGGTACTCCAGCTCTATCCATTTTTTCCAACTCAGAAGCTCCACCTACCAGAACTCATGTGATTTTAAATGGTCCTTGCCAAGTGGCATCCAGTTTTCCTTTAGCGTTTCCTAGGTCAGCTCTGCGCAGCACCAGATCTCCCACTTGAAAACATCTCTTTATTACTGTTTTTTTTATATGCCACTCGAACTCATCCTCGCATGTGTTCCATCCTAACGGCTACGCGCTCTCTTTTTTCCTCCACCAAATCCAATGCATCCTATACCAATAGTTCATTCTGATCCGTATCGAAGCTTTGGATCCGGTGAGTTTCCAGACCTATTTAAGCGAGTATAATAGCATCCATGCCATATACCAGGCTAAACGAGGTTTCTCCAATACTCTTCTTAAGATTAGTGAGATAGGCCCAGAGAATTAAACTGGGCTCCTCCACCCATTTTCCGCCTGACCTCTCAAGGAATGCCTTGATCCCTTGCACTAAGATGCGACTGGTCACCTCGACTTGACCATTTTCCTGAGGATGATAGACAGATGTGAATTGTTGGTCTATCTTCATCTTAGTGCCTCAGGCTCTAATCTTAGTTCCCATAAACTGCGTGTCATTATCCGAGACCAGGATCCTGGGGATGCCAAATTGACACACTATGTTTTTCCATAAAAAGCCCATCACTGCATCCTCCTTAATTTTTGCCAGAGCTTCGGCCTCTACCCATTTGCTGAAATAATCAATGGTTACAATCAAAAACTTCTTCTGGGCTGGAGCCGTAGGGAAAGGTCCAACTAGGTCTACCCCCAATTTTTCAAAAGGGGCAGGGAGAGCTCATTGTCATGAGCTCTTCTGATGGCTTGTGAACCAGGGGAGAGATCCTCTGGCTTTTTCACATCTCCTAACGAAGTCTTCTGCTTCCTTCCGCAATAATGGCTAAAAATAGTCGGCTCTCATGATTTTGCTTGCTAAGGTCCTGGCGCCCATATGATTACCGCAGCAGCCTTCATGGATTTCTCTAAGAATGTGGGCGCCCTCTTTCAGGCTCAGACATCTCAGAAGGGGTTGTCCAAATCCTCTCCTGTACAACTCTCCTTTGATCAGGCAGAAGCATGAGGATCTGACCTTTATCTTCGTTACTTCTCTTTTAATATCTGGCAGCTCTCCTTTCTCTAGATATAACCTGATTGGGTAGCACCAATCTGTCTCCTCCTCTAACGCGTGCACCCATTCCTCTCCAAACTCACGATATGCCATTAGGAGGGTGATTACTCTTTCCTGACAGTTCGCAGCTGAGCTGGCTACCTTAGCCAAGTAATCTGCTCGGCCATTTTCATTTCTAGGGATCTGATCGATTGTTAAAGAGTTCATGGCATTGGTCAATTAGCGAAACTGAGCCAAATACTTCTGCATGTGCTCCTCTCTTGTTTCAAACTCTCCATTTATTTGTTTGCATATAAGTTGTGCATCTACCCGCGTGCGCACTTGGTCTGCCCATAGCTCCTTTACCATCTGGACTCCCCTTAGTAGGGCCTCATACTCTGCCGCATTATTGGAGAGGGGGTAGTTCATGTGCACTGCGTATTCTGTAGTGACCCCTTCCGGGTCTATCAACACTATCCCAGCACCACAACCGAGGTTGTTGATAGAACCATCGGTGTAGATCGTCCATTCCTTTGTCCTTTCGAGAGAGTTGGTCATTTCCTGCATGAAGTCAACTAATGTCTGGACTTAATCGATGTTCGTGTCTCGAAGCTAATATCAAACTCACTGAGCTCGATTATCCACTTCACCAAATACCCCTAAGCCTCCGGCTTATCCATAACCGCCCTTAGGGGTAAGTTAGTTCTGACCACTATGTTGTGCGAAAGGAAATAGGGACGGAGCTTACGAGCCATCCCGACCAGGGACAACATAGCTTGTTCTATCTCCACATATCGAATCTCAGCATCATTCAAGATTTTACTCCAGTAGTATACTGGTTTTTGTACCCTGCCTTCTTCCCTGATCAAAACCGTGCTAACATCTTGCTTTCTTACGGACAAATACAAGATCAGTGGCTCATCCTGGATATGTTTGCTGAGTAGCGACATTCCGGCCAGGTACTCCTTCAGCTTCTGAAATGCATCCTAGCATTTTTCATCCTACTGGAATGGGGCTCTTTTTTATAAGGCCTGAAAAAATGGCAGACTCTTCTCAGACGAGCGTGAAACGAACCTGCTCAAGGCTGGTATCTGCATGGCCAAGAATTGCATCTCCTTAACATTTTTTGGAGGCTGCATATCCATGATAACCTTAACCTTCTCTGGATTTTCTTCTATCCCCTTTTCCGTGACCATGTATCCCAGGAACTTTCCATCTCTCACCCTAAACATGCACTTTTTGGGGTTGAGCTTCATCTTATACTTCCTCAAAGTATCGAAGGTTTCCTTCAAGTCATCCACATGTGAAGCTTCTTTCACACTCTTTACCAACATATCGTCCACATAGACCTCCATGTTGCGCCCGAGCTAATTTTTGAACGTTTTGTCCACTAGCCGCTGATATGTGGCACCCGCATTCTTAAGTCCGAATGGCATGACCACATAGCAATAGGTTCCCTTTGAGTTTATGAAACTAACTCGCTTCTGATATTCTTTCGCTAGCCTGATCTGGTGATATCCCTGCGAGGCGTCCATCATACTTAGAAACTCACAATCCGATGTAGAGTCGACGAGTTTGTCTATCCTTGGTAGCGGATAGTGATCTTTAGGGAAGGCTTTATTAAGATCATGGAAGCTGATACACATCCTCCAGTCCTCTTCCATTTTCGGTACTAAGACTGCATTAGAGAGTCATTCTGGGAATTGTATTTCCTGAACATGCCTAGCCTTTAGCAATTTGTCCACTTCAGCCTTAATAATGGCCTCCTTTTCCGGTCCAAAGTCGTGCTTTCTCTGTTTTAACGGCTTTATTGTCGGGCTAACGTTAAGGTGGTGCTCAGCTATTGTTTAGTCTATCCCGGCCAAATCCTGGGGAGACCAGGCAAAAATGTCTGTGCTGGCCCTAAGCAGAGCTACCAAATCCACCAATACTTCAGGGCTTAGGGTCGTCCCTACATGCAGAAACCGACTGTTGTCGATTGGGACTACCTCAATTGTCATCAGATTCTCCTCCATCAAAGCTGAGTCAGGTCTGGTGTCTTCTATCCTTGCCCTTTTACCTCTTCCCTCTTCCTCGTTGCGCCGAACGTTGTCTATGTATGCACGTCTTCCCGTGTATTGGTCACCATAACCTCTCCCACTCCGTCCTGGGCAAGGAACTTCAACTTCATATGGTATATAGAGATCACAGCTTGAAATTGACCCAGGGATGGTCGCCCTAGCATGACATTGTACGAGGAAGGTGTGTCCACAATCATAAAATGCACCGACCTGGTTTGTCTAAATGGGCCATCCCCTAGCGTAACCAGGATATTCACTGCTCCCAACGGTTTCAGGGCTCCCCCTTGCAAAGCCAACTAGTGAAGTTTTGACCTCCTCCAGGTCCATATTTAGGTCCAACTGTTGAAAGCATTCGTAAAACATAATATCGGTCGAACTACTCGTGTCCACGAAGATCCATTTTATGGTGTAATTGGCGATAGTGGCTGTGATAACCAGAGCATCCATGTGAGGGGCCAGGATGCCATTCTCATCTTCTGACCCAAAGCATATGTTTGGGCTTGACGTTAACTGCCCGACCTTACTCACTTTCCTTATCTGTTCTTTCGCAGCACAAACATAATTGTTTTGGTCTCTCCTTGAATGCTCATCCAATTCGCCTCCTATAATCATTTAGGTTTCACCCCTTATCTCCTGAGTCTGGTCATTCCTCCTTCCGTTATTTCGTCCGCTATCCAGCTCACGCTTGTTTCCCTGAGGTCGATCTCGTCTGCGAGAGTCAAATCTGGAATCCTCCCGTCTTTCCTGCACAAATTCCTTGAGGTGCCCTGCCTGTACCAACCTCTCTATCTCATCCTTCAGGTGGGTGCACTGATCTGTATCATGACCATACTTATTATGGTATCGGCAAAATCGGTCAGATCTTTCTTTCCTTGGATACTGGGAATAAGTTCTAGGCCATTTGAGATCAGGGTGTCGCTCAATTGCCTGCAAAACCTCCCCCTGAGGTGTGGCCAGAGGTGTTATCAAAACGGGGTCGTCCTCCAACCACATCAGTCCTGGGTTTTTTCATGGGGTTCCTATCCTCCCTATCAGGTCGTTTCCTTTTCTTCTCTCCATCCTCGTTGATCTTCAAGACCTCCTCCAGATGAATGTATTTTTCTGCTCTCTCAAGGAGTTCACCAAATTTCAACGCCGGCTTTACGACCAACGACTTGAAAAACTCCCCTCTCCTGAGCCCCTGGGCTAGAGCGTTAACCAGGAGCTCTTCAGATGCTGATGGCACATCTAGCTTTGCATCTGTGAATCACTTGATGTATGCACTCAGATTTTTATTTTCCTTCTGTTTTAGGCTGAATAATTCTAGCGGCATTTTCTGGTACTTCCTGCAGCAGGTAAATTGGTGCAAGAATGTTGAGCTAAATTCGTCAAAGTGACTTATAGAACGGGGAGGCAACTAGCTGAACCAGAGCTGGGCTGACTTCGTAAAGGTCGTCGGGAGGACCCTGCACATGATGGCGTCAGAGAACTTATGCAAAGTAGTCGCGATCTCAAATCGGCTCAGATGATCGCATGGGTCTGTTGTTCTGTTGTATTCAAAGCCCATGGACCGGTAAGAAGCTGGTACATCATCGCGCATAACTGCATCCGGGGTACCTCTCCGTGCCAACACCGTGCACGTGCCCGACATCTTCCTCTTAACCTTCCTGACCTCTTTTTTCAGGTTTTGCATTTGCTCGTGAAGTCTGGGTTGGTTTTGCTTGACGTTTTGCTTTCTGAAGTAGAGAAACTCTCCTCTTCTTCTTGAAGGGGAGTTCTGACCGTGCACTGGGGTGTTCGTGGTGGTTCCGTCTCTGGCGGCTAAGCTGCCTTGGAAGGGGGTGACGAAAGCTCGGCAAATTTTCTATCCACCGCTACCTCCACCGCCTTGCTGTTTTGCATGTGATTGTTGTGTTTTTCCTTGTGTTTTTAGTTAGGGTTTAGCGTCGTGTCTAGTAGTTTTGAGTCGTTTCTCGTTAGGTTTTAGAGCTTTTTCTCATTGATTTTCTTTTTGGCTTTAAGAGTACGAAATGTGAGGTGTTTGTGCTAATTTTGGGTTTTTAAGTTTAAACTCTTGTTTTGTAGGTGGCTAAAAGGGATTATATTCACTTAGCGGACGTTTTGGATCGGGAAATGAGAAAATCGAGCCAAAAGCATCCAAGATCGACTGAAAAGCTTAAAATCGACTGCCAAATTGACTGGTGGTCGATCGACTGGTCACGGATCGACTGAGCAAGCTCCAAATCGACTGTCGGGTAGAGGCCAACGTCTTGCAAGCAGAGCAGTCGATCGACACCCCCTGCAGTCGATCGACTGCCACGCTAAGGGCTGCGGGAATTTTGGTGTTTTTGGACGTTTTTGCCCCTAAAAACAACTATATAAAGCCCACACCTTGCAACATTGAAGATATAACTCCCCTCCCAACCCAAGTTAGGGTTTGGGATCAAAATTACTCTCAATCTATTGGATAATTCTCTTTCCTTAGGTCTTAGATTCAATTTCAAGCTTTGATTTAATTTCTTTTCCTAGTTTTAGATTTACTTTCATGCTTGGCCTTGGGTTTGTAAGCCTAAGAATAATCCAAATACTCCTTTGGATTGTACTTTAGATTGAAATTACATTCAAGCTTTGTTTCATTTCTTAATTCAAGCAAGTTTCCTTTCAATTCCATGTTTTCTGCTTTATTTCCATGCTTTGTTCTTCATGTTATGCTTTTTGCCTTAGCACCTTGATTTCTTGCTAGATCTTAAGATTTGGATATAGAATCTAGATGAGTGACACATCTATATCATAGATCGAGTCTTAGATCGTCTTGATTTTGAGTTTTTCCTATGCTTTATTTGCAATTTAATTTTCATGCATAGTTTTAGGTTAAATCTTAGATCTACTCTTTATTGCTTGTAATTTTCCTTAAAGTTTTAAACTTTCATGTCAACTTTTCTTGCTCTTTATATCCATGATTTCAATTTTCTTATTTACATTATTTAGGATTTTATGCATAGTTGTACCTTGTGCATGCATGCTTGTACTTGGTGAAACATTGCATTTTCTTGCTTGTTTTCATTATTGCTTTGCATTTTCTATTTGAGGCATACGACCAACTTGATATTTCAATTTCTAGTGTAATTTAGCTAGTTTAATTGCTTTATTTTCATTTTCCTTCACTTTTAAAAGCTTGAAACACCTTGAAACTTACAATCGAATCGGTTTCCGATAATACCAAGCCATGAACCCGTTGATACTTTAAACACCATGAAAACTCTTCTAAGACTTGCCGATGAGGTCGGATAATTGCCTTAGGAAAGAATCGTTCAGCAATCCACCGTCAGCTTGCGTGGTTCCACTAGGAGGGGGTTGCGTTGCGCCTGGTTTAGCTGCCGCCGATGGTCTCGTTACTTCCGGTACACCCATTGGTGTGGCAGAGCTTGGCGTGCAACCCAGCTCCACCACCAAGTTCAGCCGAAGTCCATCTGATGCCATGATTTTATCACATCTTAGCCTTGTTTTTCCCACAGACGGCGCCAATAGTTTCGTCCGGAAAATTATCCCAAGAGAACCTGCACCTTCACTTGAGAATTTCCTAACCTGCTTTCCACAAAAACACGTTAGAAAAGACCATCGGAGGACTTCCGGTGGAAACCTCTCCGATCTTTAAGTTAGTTAAGCTGTAAATTCTCAAATTCAGGAAAGCAAGAAGAATGCTTGAGATTGCRTACCTCTCRRCTYTGAGGCTTRGGTATTTATAGTTTCTCATCAAGTRGGGCCCTTCCGAGATCCCAGAAATAGAATTCCGTGAATCTCGGGCCATTATACAGAATGCTCAGATCATCCCCTCTTCCTCTACGAAAGGTTAGATTGGGAAAGTGCTAGATCATCCCCTCTTCCTCTAGGAAAGGTTAGATTGGGAAAGTGCTAGATCATCCCCTCTTCCCCTAGGAGAGGTTAGATCAGGAAAGTGTTCAAAGCAAATCAGATCAGGAATCCTCCTCTCTGGTTCTTGAACTGAACTGCACAACTTTAGTAACATTATTTCAGATCAGGGTGATTTTCAGTCAGATCTATCCCAACCAGGTCTGGATTCCAAACCAGGATTTATTCAGGGCACATTAATGGGGAAGTATAAGTCATCAACTTTCACCAACACATACTCGACTATACCCTTTGGGTACATCAAAGTTCAACCCCATTTGGAGCATGATATTCATCAGATTGATGATTCCAATTTCTAATTTCTTGAAAATCAATAATGGCATGAAATTTATGCTTGCCCCAATATCACCTAATGCGGTGGTCAACAAACTTCCCCTAATTATGCATAGAATCTTGAGACTCCCGGGATCATTGCATTTGAGCGGATATTTCTTTTGGATGACCACACTACACTCCTCCATAAGATTCATGATCTCATATTCTTCAAGTCTCCTCTTTTTGCTTATTACCTCCTTCAAAAACCTCCCGTAGTTTGGCATCTCCATTAAAGCATCAACAAATGGTATGTTTATATGGATTTTTCAAAAGATATATAATGTTTTATAAAATTCCTCATCCAAATTTTTAGGCTTAATTCTTTATGGAAATGGTAATGAATTAGAAAGATTAAGGGGGATAGAATTAAATTTAGGGGAAAATTATTTTTTGCAACCTTACTATAGACGTTTTTTACACTTTGCAACCTAAAATTTTTTTTGTTGACGACTGCAACCCGTATTACACGGGATTTGTTAAATGCAACCTCTAGCTCATTTCCCGTCCAAAAAGTCACCGGGCTTAGCGTGTGTAACGCACGCGCCATTTTGGTGGCTTTTTGACGGAATATTAGACAGAGGTTGCAAATAACGAACCATTTATAGTACGGGTTGTTATTTGCAACAAAACATACTTTAGGTTGCAAAATGTAAAAACGCCTATAGTATAGGTTGCATATAATTATTTTTCCAAATTAAGACAATAAATTGATGGTATCCTTATTTTATTTTAAAATAATCTTTATGATTTTTAGTTGTCTATTTAATTCTTTGATAATAATATATTATATTATTCATATTTTAAAAATATCACATCAACATGTTTAGTAAAAAACATATAAATTATTTTTAATAAAATTTATAAAATTAGTTAAAAAAAAATTCTAAAGTAAGTTGTAATTAATCATTTAAAATCTAAAATATCAAATAAACGAAAATAGTAATAAATAATTATTTTAAAATAATATAAAAAACATAAAATTGATAAATAAAATATAATAATTTATAATTAGATTATGAAAACTTAGTTAATTAATCCAAAAATTAAAATAATGATAAAATATATATTTCTTCTCCCATTTATATAATATAGTGTTTACTTTCACAAAAATTAAGAAAATATATTTGAATTAACAAATATACAAATATTTCTTAATCTTCCCTTATTTAATGAAGTTTATTATTTACAAAATTCATATTGATCAGGTTATAGTAGTAAGATAATGGTAAAAATAATAATATATACAGAAAGTGGACTATATATTTGAGACATCCTTAGTGGACTATATATTTGGGATGGGGGGAGTAAATAATATGAGAATTATGTAAAATATATAGAAATTATGATAATTTTCTAAATAATTAGTTATAATAGGAAAAAAAATATAAAAGTAAACACAATTTTTATAAAATAATAAAAAAGAATACTTAAAAGATGAAAAATACATAAATACCATATAATAACTTATAAATAAATTATAAATACTTATTCAATAAATATAAAAATTAATAAATGGAAAAAAAATATCAATTTGGTAAAATAATTTTTGTAACATGTATTATATGGGTTTTACAATTTGCAACCTAAAGTATTTTTGTTGCAAATAACAACCCGTACTATACATGATTTATTATTTGCAACCTCCGTCTAATATTAGTCAAAAAGCCACCAAAATGCGCGTGCATTACACGCCCTTGAGCCCGTTGACTTTTTGGACAGAAATGAACCGGAGGTTACACTTAACAAATCCCATATAGTATAGGTTGCAATCGACAACAAAAAAAAACATTAGGTTGCTGATCGAAGATTTCTTAGTACTCTAAGAAATCGTCTCCGCAATAGTACAGAGTCGATTGTAGAGCGGTAAGTTTTCCCGAGTCGTGTCTCTCGAGGATAAATATAATCGGCGGTCGGTGTTTTTAGTCACTCTCTTGTTGAGCTAAATTACACTAACCTAAACTAAGAAAGCATTAAGTCATTGATTTGGGTTTGAGTTTTATGCTAAAACTTGAATTTAAAAGGAAACTTTAATTAAAAAGGATTTAAATGAAAATAATGAAAATGAGGGTTTAGGGTGTTCGGTTCGTCTCCACGATTAGTCGGTTTTCGCCGAGCACTTAATCCACGATTCGGGGTTGTCAATCCCAAATGTCGATCAAGTATTGAGGTCGTCAATCCCAATTCTTGACGAACTCCGATTAATGGTTCTAAACGAACTTAAACCCTAAACCCCTAATTTTCTAAACTAATTGCATCAAGAAAAGCTTACAATTAAAAGAGAATTCATGGAGGGAAAATCAAGTCATTTGAATTGGATATTGGTCAAAAGGCATTAAATTGAAAAGAAGTCAAATTGCTCAAAGAAGAAAGACCCATTTGGCTTTTCAAGAACCCAAGGTTTGTTTGGACAAATTGGGCAAAAAGCTTCAAGAGGTCTTCAATGGAGTTTTAACAAGAAAGGGGAAATTTAAAAAGCTAGAACATAAAATTGAGAAGTTGGAATGCAATAGGAAACAACATRAACTACAAATTTAACAACCTACATCAAAGCAATTGCAACAAAACAAACACAACACAACAACATGAAAGAGAAAGTTTACTACCAAATTGCATTCCAAATTAAAGTTTCAAATCTTCAAACAACAAGCACCACAAATGAAGGAGGTGTCACTCACTCCAACAATTGCTTAAGAACAACTAACTAATTACTAATTAAAAACTAACCAACTAAGCAAAACTGGACTAACTACTAAGCTAGCTAAAGCTACATTAAGCTAAGAATTATCAACTATGGTTTATTATTACAAGAAAAAGTAAAGGCTTGGAGGGAATTGAACAAGCCCAAATTCCCCCAAGGAAGGTTGTTGGATAAGGTTGAGAGCTGGGTCTTATTTATACAAAAATGCAGGGGCAAAATCATCAAAAAGGACCAAAATCACGAGCTGAACTGCATCTCAGTCAATCGACTGAGGAGTAGTCGATCGACTGGCAGTCGATCGACTAAGGGTCAGTCGATCGACTGCTTCGCCCAAAATTTCCAAACGCACTGGACTCCAGTCGATTTGGGGAGGTCCAGTCGATCGACTGGACGATCAGTCAATCGACTGGCTCGGCTGCTCTGGCTCGATTTTCTCATTTCGCTCTAAGCGTCCGCCGGTTGTCGCTCCTCATTCACGCTGGGTTTTCTTGCTTTGCCCGTTCCAATCTGAGTCGAGTGGGATGCTCCGAGCGTGCGCGAGACCGCTTGGTCATCCTATGGCCAAAAATACGAAAAAGGGTAAAAATGTACGAAAAACTACTAAAAACCGCACAAAAGTTATAAAAACCTAAAACTAATAAAATAGGACAAAATGACTCCTAAAACCCGTAAATGCAAGCAAAACACATGCGAATGCAACACAAAAAGGTAACAAAAAAGTGTACAAAAAAGTACAAATCAACCACCCCACACTTAGAATGATTGCTTGTCCTCAAGCAATACTAATCTAGAATTACAAAATTACCTCCGGATGATCCTAAACTAGTGCACAAAACCCAATTCGAGACGACGTGTGTTACAATACTCGTTAGCTCGGCTAAAAGGATGACAAGAAATGTTTTGGTAAAGAAAGTTTAGATCGACTCCCGAAACCTAAAAGTACTAGGTAACCCTCCAAGTCGGTCCCCTCGTCCTTGCCCCGACTAAGGTCTATCCACGGTCGAACCGTGAATCGGCTCCCTACTAGCCCCGATCGTCTACAACTCTCTTTAACAAACAAAATCTAAAAAGAAGGAGAAAGAGGAAATGTGTAAGAATTGCACGTTTTATTACTTAATAACTAAAAGGATTTATAACTTATCCTTGTTTTATTCATCATCATTTTTTTTTATTTTTTTCGGATTTTTTTTTTTTTTTCTTTTTTCTTTTTTTTTTTTTTTTTTTTTTTGGTACCCAAGGAAATAAGGTACTTAAATACAAGATATATACAAAGAGAAATCAACGGCTTCGACCACTCGTTGCTACTAGCAACTTACAATGTTTTCGATCGAGCACATGGAGCAATTGACGACTCCAAAATACAAAACAAAATCCTATAGAGAGTGTTCGACGACGAGGCTAGTTGAGGCACTAGTTCTATATGAGCTCAAGGATAGCATGAAGCTAAAGCCGAACAAAGTTCCCAACGAGTTAAGCCACCTAAGTACATTACATCCGATCAACAATCTAAACTCCATAACCAAATCATCAAAATCGCGTCACTTCGCCAAGGATCCAAGCGAAAATAACACACGCTACTCAAATTAACACAAGCAAGCATGCAACAACTTAAAATCCTAAGACGAACCCTAAACGGATTGAAGGAGATGGACTAGGTCCAAAACCACCAAGGAAGGTTGTTGGATAAGGTTGAGAGATGGGTCTTATTTATATAAAAACGCAGGGGCAAAATCATCAAAAAGGACCAAAATCAAGAGCTAAACTGCGTCTCAGTCGATCGACTGGCAGTCGATCGACTAAGGGTCAGTCGATCGACTGCTTCACCCAAAATTTCCAAACTCACTGGACTCCAGTCAATTTGGGGAGGTCCAGTCGATCGACTGGCTCGGCTGCTCCAGCTCGGTTTTCTCGTTTCGCTCTAAACGTCCGCCGGTTATCGCTCCTCGTTCACGCTGTGTTTTCTTGCTTTGCCCATTCCAATCCGAGTCGAGTGGGATGCTCCGAGCATGCGCGGGACCGCTTGGTCATCCTACGGCCAAAAATACAAAAAAGGGTAAAAATGTACGAAAAACTACTAAAAACCGCACAAAAATTATAAAAACCTAAAACTAACAAAATAGGCCAAAACGACTCCTAAAATCCGTAAATGCAAGCAAAACACACGCGAATGCGACACAAAAAGGTAACAAAAAAGTGTACAAAAAAGTACAAATCAGTTGCAAAGCGTGAAAACGCCTATAGTACAGGTTGCAAAAAATAATTCTCCCTAAATTTAGCTTCTCATCCCCTTTCTTGACTTCTTCTATAACCACATCCTCCTCGGTATATTATTCCACTTTTTTTGTAAGTTCTTGTTCATTGTCTGGCATCTTCGGTCCTTCATAACATGTTCCACTCCTCAAATGAATTGCATTCGCTTGTTCTTTGAGGCTCACCTCCGTGTTTCTCGTAAATTTCCCCTTCTTGTGTTGGTTCCCAATAATGGTGGCCAACTACAAATTTAAGTTTCGAGTGCTTTCATGTGGGTCTTAACTGACCCTTTCATTTGTTCAATATTTTCCTCCATCCGATCCATTCTTACTTCACCCTTCTCAAACCAAGACTTCATTTCACCCATAAATGTGGTGAACATGTCTTTTATGCTTAACTTATTGTTCTTGTTGATTATTCCATTTGTCACCAAAAACTCGGTGGTGGTTGGAGTGCATTATTTGGATTGGATTAAGAGAAATTCGAATGATTTCTCATTTACGGATGGTAATGATTTCCATTTTGGTTGCTTCTATAATCATTATTTAAGTTTCTTTAGTTGATAAAGTTTTTTATCTTAAGCCCTTCGTGCATGGCAACTCCACTTGATTGTCTCATTGAAGTGCTGAGCTTTGTGACATAAACATGTAGAACTTGTTGTATATTGTTACTAGTTTTATGTCATAGTGTTCATTACGTCATTCTTGCCCACCATAGTGACTTTATTCATTATTGATCATTCTGTCAGCCATTGTTAACTTTTTACTTCCATCTCTTTAAGAATGGCCATCGCCTCCTTGGTGCTTTTTTCTAATAAAGCACCTCCAAATGAGGCATCTGACATAGCCTTCATGTGCTCGCTCAACCCATTATAGAAGTAGCATATTTATTGGTCTTCAGGAAACCCATGTTGAGAGCACTTTCTCCATAACTCCATAAATCTTTCCCATGCTTCGTGTAATGGCTCTCCGTCTAATTGGTGGAATTATTAATTTCGCTCTTGAACTTCAAGGTATTGCTTGGTGGAAAAAATCTGAGTAAAAGCTTTTGACACATCTCGTTCAATGTGTCAATAGCTCCAAAGCTGAGTTTGTTGTACCAAAATTTTGCTTTATCCCTTAATGAAAAAGATAATAAGCATAGTCTTATTACATCATTCGGAACTCCATTCATCTTGATAACCCCACATATTTCCAAAACTTACACCAAATGCACGGTTGGATCATCTGTGGCACTTCTTTCAAATTGATTTCGTTGAACCGTTTCTATCAACCCCATCTTCAACTCAAAGCTGTTGGCTTGAATAGCTGGTCCATTTGCTCCTCCATGAGCTCGGTTAGCAATGGGTTGGAGCATGGTCCATATGGCCGATTCTGCAGCTTGTAGGTTATGTTTGTTGTTGTATTTATGCATGTAATGCTTGTAGTTGTTGTTGAAGTTGGTTGATTTGGAAATTGATATTGTCAGGATTTCTATCCATCTTGTTTCTCACTCTTTTGGACTTGTTTCACCTACAAGTCACCTTGATCTCTGGGTCGATGGGTTCCAAAGGTTCCCCTTTAGAAGTGTGCGCATGCACCACCTGCAATTCAACTCATCTAAACTCTAATCAAAAGATAATAAGTATTTAGAGTAAATATTTTACCTATTATTATTATCTACTTAAACTTAGTTATCCCCGGCAATGATGCCAAAAACTTGACTGCTCCCTATTTTATGAGGGATTGGTTCGAGTAATAAAAATTTATTCATTTAAATACCCTATTTAACCGCAAGTATATGGTGTATATGTAGTAATAAATGAGCAAGGTCGAGTCCCATAAGGACCATATATGGTTTAAGTTTGACAAGTAATATAATTTAGATAATGTGGTTTTATCTGAACGATACAAAATGAGTTTGGGTTGTTGTCATTACAAATGACAATTATAAACTAATAAAAATTATTAATTATGAAAAATAAATATATAACTTATACGATTATTAAAAAAGTCAAATGATAGAGAGTATCCCGGGGTTTGATTTCACAATGATATCCCAATGTTATTCCTTTTCAACCAATCACGTATATTGTGATTCAATTCACTATAATCCAGTCACAATAGTAGTTTAGTCCTTATCTCAAAGTGATTAAACCATAAATTCGAAGTATTAAAGAACGTGTCCATTGGAAATCATACTTTGAACTCTAAGAAGTTTAAAAGATTTGTATGACTTTAAAGATTTTTTTAAAGGTTTGTATGACTTCACTATTAATCTCAAACCTCTCATTCTTGTTGATTAAAATTTATCATGTTTGAAAGACTATTGATAAACCTCATCTCTCGAGTTATGATTTATCAATATAGTATTTTGAAAGGTTGTCAATCAATTGAAACATAAGAAACACAAGCACTTGTTTATCACTTATGAACATGAATTCAAAATATGAAAATATCAAAGGGATCATACTTAAATTGAAAGAAATATCATAACATTATTCAATCATTTTTATTTCAAACCCCAGAATAAAGAAACTTAACCAAGCATATTCAACAAGTCATTCACACAATTCATCAAACACATACAGACATAATAAAAAGTAAGGATTGAAATAACAAAAATGGTTGATGTTCATCCTTGATTCAAGTTGTTTCTCACTCTTAAACTCTATAATTCTTATCAAAAGAAATTCAAACTTAAACAAAGTGAATGATAGTATGATAAGATGATGCTTTCTCCAAAAATCTTGATGTATTTGGACCTCTTCTTGACACCCTTTTATAGATAAATTTAAATTAACTTCAAGATTTTAACATTTTATAATGACTTTGAGTCGTTATCAACCTAGCTATCAACCAATACCACTTGTCATGAAAATTAGCCTCCAGTAGTGACCTAACTATTGACCAATACTCGGGTCGATAGTGGGCTTCTTGACTCCTTTGGTCTAGTGAGTGTTGATATGTCTTGAATCTCTCACCCCAGCCCAACGGTATACAGTTTTGGGCCTTAAGCCCAATTTTGGTCTATTATCTCAATACTATAAATATGGTCTTTGAGATCAGTAATCTTCAACCCTAATCAGTTAATAAAATATGTTCTTCTCTCTGCCCATGGACGTAGCCGATTTGGTGAACCACGTAAATCTGTGTCTTCTTTATGTTTTCTGTTTTCTGCTCTTTAATCATATTCATTCATAACAGTGAGCTTGCTCTAGGCTTGGTTCAATGTTCTTCTTTCTTTCTTAGCTCAGGTCCAAATCTTCATTATTATCATCTTTAAGCCCAAATAACTCTAAAATCCTTCAAAAATAACAAAAAATGTACCAAACATGCAATATTGCCCAAGTAATATCAATTAAATTAAAAGATGTTATATATACATAAACAAGAATTGAAACTAAATAAGTATAAAAAATGTTCATAAAAATTGTGTTTATCACACATCGAGCATTGGTAAGTACACGGTATAGCTGAAAAAACATGATACATAATTCATATGGGCATCTCCAATGGTGCATTGATGTTATTATAAATAAAGCAATATTTCTAATTACAATTAGTGTATACCTCAATTTAGAACATGATAACCATCGATAAAGTTCATCAACCTAGGCCCCTTCATAACTCGGTATGGATTAAAACACGTAATACTCTCTATCTGTATGTGCTTCAAGTCTTCTTATAAGATGAAAAAATGTGAATGCAAGCCCCTTCTGTAGTAGGGCACGCCACGAGTTGCCATCAAATTCACCTACATATGATATTATTGATTTGTACATATTTGTGTGTGATATTTGTATATTTTTGTGTCTTGTCTTGTGTGTTTTATTCGGGTTTTAGTCGTATTTTGTCCCATTTTTCCTTATTTTGCGTCTTCGTAGCTTTTGTCATCTTTTTAGTGTTTTTGGTATTTCTCTTTTACTTTTTATAGATTATTATATTATTTTCATTTTCTTTGTTTTAGGGAAGTCAATCGAGCCTAAGAGCATTCCCGAGGATCACAATTGGCTCGATTTGATGAAAACATGACTCGGACCCGTGAAGCACAACCATCGATCGATGCGTGCTATTGACGCCCAGTCGACGCGCCGTTGATGCCCAGTCGACATGTCATTTAAAGAGCCATCGACCTGCCATAGATGGAGTTATTTTCCAGCATCGGTGGTCAGGCCAATTTTGGTCATTTTAGGCAAAAATGACTATTTTGCCCTCATTTTACCCCTATGGATATAACATTTCATTTTTGAAATTAAGATCTTGAGCCCCTTAGGGTTTGAAAGCCCAAACTCTCTCATGTGTTCTTCATTTCTTTCTTTCATTTTCAAACATCGAGACTTAGCTTAGTTATTAGAATCTCAACGTCCGTGTTCTTATTATTTCAACGTTGAAACTTTCCATTTCCATTAGTAAGCTTTCAATTTCCCTTGTTTTATTATTCCGAATTTGTGTTGATTTGTTTATGTTTTCTTGTTGAGATTATGATGTTCTTGATTTGGTAGTTAGTTTTATTGAGATCTCTCGTGATTATAAGTGTTTAATTCTTAATAATTCATATGATAATATTTAATGTTCTTGATAGTTCATCTTCCATTGTGTTTATGGTTCTTGGTTGTTTTGAGTTTTTGCTATTGGATTTGTTGATGATTGTGGTTTGAATTCATGGGCCTAGTGCCTAGAACCATTTAGAACCATCAATTGGGATTATTGGGTGTTTAATTTACAAGTTGGGATTGACAACCCCAACTCGTAGATTAAGTGTTTGATAAAATACCGATTGATCGTGGAGATGATTCTAGAGATCAGACCCCGTTTTATTAATCTTTTAAAAGTTTTTGATTTCATTGCTCGTCATTTAAATTTTCATCTTGGATATTTCAATTTTACAATCCGAAACTTGATCGCGTGTTTAGAATAGTTTTTACATTATTTTCTTATTCGTGAATCAAACAAGAAAATTTACTTCTGATTAATATTCCACGAGTGTTTCAACTCGAGTCAAACTTATCATTTATAATCACTCCATTCTCTTGTGGACGAACTTTTATTAATAAAAAGTAAGTGTAAAAAGTTTGATTCAAAATTTGGCCCTGTTGCCGGGGAAGGCTAAAGGTTGTGATTTTTGTGTTTGTTCTTCGTGACCTTTACTTGTGTTTTTATTTGTTTTGTTTGTATATAATGTTTGTTTGTGATTTTTCATTTTATTTGTTTTTGTTATTTTATGACGGTACATTTAATCTTGTGTGTTGAGTGGTGTGTATGCAAGGTACCTTGATGACCTCAACCACATCCCTTGAGGCCCGAGATTCAGCAAACCATTTAAAGAAAAGAATGTTGAACAATCAAGCGTCTCCACCATATGGCAATCCGTACACTTGTCGTGCCCCTCGACCGGCCATTCCATTGAGCCCCGCGATGCGGGAGTACGATCTTGACAATTTCTACTCTGAGTAACTCCTGACTTTTCATGGGCTCCCAAGCAAGGATCTGCTTAAGTTCATCCGCAAGTACAATGCCATCACCCGAATTTTCCCTCTTCAAGGCCTTACGAAGGATCAAGTGAAGATGCGACTCTTCATCTACACGTTAAAGGATCGAACAAGAACATGGTTGACAAATTTAGAGCCCGACTCCTTGAGAACGTGGGAAGAAGTTTACGATTGGTTCATGGAGACATTCTACTCACCTGAATGGGCACCACCTTCAAATTCAAACAATTTAAGCCACGATGATTCATATGCTTCACCCGATCATTATGATTCTGGTTTTGAGCCTCACGCCCCACCACATAATTCCTATCATCCGATCTTCAATGAATCTTATGCCCCACTTGAAAACTCTTATAATTCGGGCTTTGAACCTTCAACGCTCCCTCTGCCTCCCCTTTTTGTTACACAGGATATGACTCATATGCTCCATCTGATTATAACTCTTTCTATTCGAGCTACGACTCTTATGCTCCTCCTGACTCAATTCCCTACTACCCGAGCTATGAAGAGTATACCCCACCTCCTCCTCCTGACCCAACCAATAAATCTACTATCATCCCAGTATCCCACTTAATAATGATCCTTATTCGGTTATCCGTGATGAGGTGAAATGGCATATTTTTGACTAGATGCCGATTTTTGATGTGGTGGAGCCCACCTTGGTTGTTTGTAATTCGAGCTTGAATGCTCATTTAGTAGATGTGTCTAAGGATGTTAGGATTGGGGATTTGGTTGAATGCATCACCCCTCTTGTTCTTTTCGATAAAGTTTTGGACAAAAGTGTAGGGGTGTTGCCATTGGAGGTCCCGGAGAATGTTGGAAATTCGGCTTACTTGCTCTTTGTGAGGATGGTGGAGTTGTGGTGCCGGTTTTGGAGGAGGTTGAGTTTATCGAGCCTCATTTTGTTCCTCCCGAAGCATTTTTGAAACTCAACCTTGAAGTGGTGGAAGGGATAGTCGAGAAGGAGCCCGGTCACCCTTTCCTAAGCCCGGATATGACTTTTCATGTTTTTGAGAGCGTTGAGGTGGTGATCGAGGAAACGAATGAGATTGTATGGGTTGATGGTCATTCCGTTTGTTCGACAGATTCCCTAGTTATTCCGATGATCGAGCATCACTCCATGCTCCGACTGACTTTTGATATCTTCTTGGTGATCGACTACTCTTGTTTTCGCCCACCCAAGAAAGTTAGATCATTCCTTTCTCTCCTCCTTGTACTCATTCTCTTTGCCCGCCTTCGTAGCCTACTCCTTCTTTTGGAAAATACATAAGCGTGGCACGACCGTCATCTCTTTTTGGATCCCGAATGACATCGCATGTATGTGTCGTCGAGATTTTGAAATTAAACAAGCGCTTTTGGGAAGGCAACCCAAGTTCTTGCGTTTCTCTTCACTTGTTTTTTATATTTTGGGAGGATTGGTTGAAGTTTGAGGCCCGTTTATGCATACCCGGATACAGACTTTGAAGGATCTAAGGTTTTTTTCAAGGAACAACGTTCAAAGGAGCAAAAATAAGGACCTACAGAATACCCGTCCATCGGCGCGTAGGTTAACGCGATGTTGACCAAGTGCCAAATGCACACGTCGATCGATTGTCGATCGATGCAAGAGTCGACGAACTCTCTGTCCAGCCCGTCGACAGGCCGTCGATCGACACCTTGGTCTACAAAACTCTTTGTCCCGACTGTTGATCCCTCGTCGATCGATGGGCCCCATCGACAGCAACCTAGGCCCGGCCACTCACTTCGACCTGGACCAAAAAAAAGTACAAAGTTTTATAAAATTTTACACGTCAAGATTTTTCCAAATGTTTTCAAATAAGATTTACAAACAATTTCGAAAACTTTTAAATAATAATAATAATGATAATTCAAAACTATTTTCCCTTTTTACATTTTTTTTATTTTAATTTTATTCAAATCTTAAGGTCTCTTGTTTTAAAAAATAATGAAAAAAATTCAAAAATACAAAAATATTTTCTTTTGTACATTTTGATGTTTTTATTTTTATGTTTGTGTCATTTGTGTTTGCTTTTCTCCACTTAACCCTTTTTGTAGGTTCCTTTCGACTCGATCGCCCATTGGATGTCACTTCATGCTCGAGTCATTGTCACAAGTGCGACTATAGGGACGTATCTCTCTCTCCCCTTTTACCGTATTTTATCTTATTTTATGTGCAATGTGGGCATTGCATGGTTTAAGTGTGGGGGTTTTTGTCCTTGTTTAGTAATTTCTTTCATATGCTTGCTTGTGTATATGATTTGAGTTGTGTGGATTAATATTGTTTGGAACCTTGACGAAGTGACGTGGTTAGATACTTTGGTTAGGTTGTTTAGATTTTCGTTCGACATTAGTGTAATTGTGGGGCATGAAGTGTAGGAAACCTATGAAGTGTTCTGACCTTGTTCTATTTTTTTTTTCGTTCCAAGAGTGAAATATTCTCTACTATCCCCATTTTCAATTGCCCTCTATTGGAATTTTTGTAAATTTTTTATTTTAATTTTAGAAACGTTAAAAACTCGACGTGCTTATCGAAAAATATTGTTAGTTGCATTTAGAAACAAGAGATTGGAGTCAATGAACTCTCATATTTGAGTTGTAAATATTGTGTTCGGCTAGTACCTCGCCTTTATGGGTACTTATCATAAAAAATAAAAATAAAAAAAAGAAAACAAAATGGTACAAGAAGAGAAACCCTTGTACGAGTAATGTGTATATAATAAGTCGTGCAATCCTTGTACGCATTTTTATTTTTACATTTTAGATTCTATTGTCAAGAAGGGGCATAAATGATTGGGCTATTAGGGTACCGACTTAGCGGTTTGAGCGTGAATAGACCTTGGTCGAGGCATAGATGGGGGACGTACATGAAGGGCAACACATTACTTTTAGGTGTTCGGAAGGGGATCTAAACCTCTTATCTCAACGTATCGTGTCGTCCTTTTATAGTTGAGTTTTCAATTGATTTAATGCATAACTCCTCGAATCATTTGAATGCATTAGTTTTTAGTTCATTGGGTGGTTAGATTTTCCTTGTCTATGTCTAGGATCGGTTTTGCTTGAGGACAAGCAAGAATCTAAGTGTGGGGGAGTTGATTTGAACATATTTGTATGTGATTTTTGTATGTTTTTGTGTCTTATCTTGTGTGCTTTAGTCGGGTTTTAGTCATATTTGGTCCCTGTTTTTCGTAGCTTTTGTCATTTTTTTAGTGTTTTTCGGATTTCTCTTTTACTTTTTATAGATTTTTATGTTATTTTGATTTTCTTTATTTTAAGGAAGTCGATCGAGCCTAAGAGCGTTCTCGATGATCACAACTGGCTCGATTTGATGAAGACATGACTCGGACCCGTGAAGCACAGTCATCGATCGACACGTGCCATCGATGCACTGTTGATGCCCAGTCGACACGTCAGTCGATGAGCCAGCGATGTGCCATCGATGAGGTTATTTTCCGGCATCGGTGGTCATGCCAATTTTGGTCATTTTGGGCAAAATGACTATCTTACCCTCATTTCACCCCTATAAATATAACATTTCTTTTTTAGAAGTTAAGCTCTTGAACCCCTTAGGGTTTGACAGCCCAAACCCTCTCATGTGTTCTTCATTTCTTTCTTTCATTTTTAAAAATCGAAACTTAGCTTAGTTATTAGAATCTTAACGTTTGTGTTCTTATTATTTCAACGATGGAACTTTCCATTTCCATTAGTAAGCATTCAATTTCCCTTGTTTTATTATTCCAAATTTGTGTTGCTTTGTTTATGTGTTCTTGTTGAGATTATGATGTTCTTGATTTGGTAGTTAGTTTTATTGGAATTTCTCGTGATCTTAAGTGCTTAATTCTCAAAAATTCATATGATAATACTTAATGTTCTTGATAGTTCATCTTCCATTGTGTTCGTGATTTTTGGTTGTTTTGAGTTTTTCTTATTGGATTTATTGAGAATTGTTGGTTAGAATTCATGGGTCCAGTGCCTAGAATCATTTAGAACCATCAATTGGGATTTTTGGGTGTTTAATATAAAAGTTGGGATTGGCAACCCCAACTCATAGATTAAGTGTTCGATAAAATGTCGATTGATCATGGAGACGATTCTAGAGCCCTAGACCCCCGTTTTATTAATCTTTAAAAAAGATTTAATTTCATTGCTCATCATTTAAATTGCCATCTTGGATATTACAACTTTACAAACCGAGACTTGATCGCGTGTTTAGAATAGTTTTTTCATTATTTTCTTATTCGGAATCAAACAAGAAAACTTTCTTCTGATTAGTCTTCGTCGAGAGATTCGACTCGAGTCAAACTTATCACTTACAATCACTCCGTTCTCTTGTGGACGAACTTTTATTAATAAAAAGTAAGTGTAAAAAGTTCGATTCAATTATCAATTAGGAATTACATCATAAAAATTGTAAAATTAAAATTTGATAGAAAATTAAGAACGTGATCTTAAAATTATTGGAACTCTTACCCTCATCACTTAGCTGTTGTACAACAGTATGAATTTTTTTTAATTCCTTTCACTCCACCACTCATCGCTCATGCATTATCGCTAACATCACCTATATATAGAGGTGTTCAGTGGTTTGTACAAACCGGCCAAACCGCCGGTTCGAACCGGCGGTCAATGGTTCGGTTAACCGTTGACCATGGTTCGAACCGTAACGAACCGTAACCGCCAATAAGGCGGTTCGGTTACGGTTTGAACATTTCTCAAACCGTGAACCGGCGGTTCGAACCGCCGGTTTGTCTTTTTTTTTTTTATATACATTTATAAATATTCATTTTCTAAGTTATTTTTTAACACCAAACTCATTTGATATTTTGAATTGGTGATCAATAAGAAAAATATCTTATCTTATAAGCAATAGCCACACGATCGCGATAGAGATATTAATCGTTTTTACAATTCAATAAAATTGTGATAACGTATATCTTTCACCCTCTCTAGAGTAAGTATTACGAGAAAATTATGTGTACTTTGATTTTAAGGTTGAGAATTTACTGTTTAATATATACATTATTTTCAATTGTTTAAAGTCCTAATTTCAAATTTTAAAATTGAATATTTGAAAATTATTAATTCTTTTTGAATTTATTAAAAATATTATTTATATTTCTCACTTAAATTCAAGATTTCAAATATTCTAATATAAATTTTTTATTTTAAATTCAAATATTTTAAATGATTCAATTTATTTTTAATTAATTCAATATTTCAAATTGTTAGTTCTATTGTCTCACTTAACCTCATACATTTAAAATATATATATATATATATATATATATATATATATATATATATATATATATATATATATATATATATATGTGTGTGTGTGTGTGTGTGTGTGTGTGTGTGTGTAATAGAAAAATAAAAAAATCTAACCTCAAAATTTTCAAATATTCTAATTAAAATCTCTTATTTTAATTTATAATATTTTAAATAGTTCAAGTTTAATTTCTTTTTAATTTTTTTGAATTAATTCAAAGTGTTATTAATATTTTATCACTTAACCTCAAAAAAAATTTTTAATAAAATTAAAAATAAACATAGGGAAAAAACCAAAATATATGAACTTTAAAAATTAAAAAATCAAAAAGAAAAAAAAAAAAACAAAAAAAACAAAAAACACAAACGCGTTCAAACCGGCCAAACCGGCCAACCGAACAGTGAACCGGCGGTTCACAAACCGCCGGCAACCGGCCGGTTTCACGGTTCGGTTGCGGTTTGAGGTTTTTGTCCAATTCAAACCGGCGGTTCGAACCGTTTGAACACGTCTACCTATATAATAGCATTTTAAATAAAATTGGTTGAGATATCATTTCCACATATAAAGTAAAATTAATATAATTTATCAAATATTAGCATGTCTACCGATAATAGCCTGCAAAGTCAACATCTGCCTTCAAATTGGTATTTGGTTCATTTTTTCTCTGACGACGTCTTCCCCAGCATCAGCCATGTGCTTTCTTTTAAGTGTCTTTACAAAATTCAACACGTCATCAAATTTTTCCTCAAAGTCATTTAACTTATGTTTGACTTGCACACCAAATGATTGTTTAGAAATCTACAATTTTTATCTATCAATTTGGAGATAAATAGAAAAAATTGCTCTTATATGAATCATTGGCAGCATTCGGAAGACACTCTATGGCCCCTGGTTATGTCATCCCTCCTGCACTGTTCATGCATACGACCTTACACTTACCTTTGGATAACACATTACCATTTTTAATATCCTCTCACTCGCCCAATGTAGTCATCCCCTCATAGAAAATTGTAGATCATTCTGCCTTTGGCTCTAGTTTAGATATCACAATCTGGTGCGTGGGATATTTTTCATTACAACAAAATTAGTAATTACAACACATCCAACATGTTCATCATACTTCAAATAATTCATGTATTTAAATCTATTTTTTAGAATATTTCTCACCTTTGATGGCCCAAAATAATATTCAAGTTGTCATGTTGCTAACTTATCATCAACAATCCAATTCAGCATCCGGGTCACTTTTTCACCGCACTACTTGGTAGTTTCTCTCGAATTGTTAGAATCACTTCCGACATCCATATATGCATTATAAATCAATATGTTATCATCATATACTTTTGTGCAATGCTTACAATTCAATTCCAAATGTAAAATAAAATCGTAATAGCCAAATGGAAGCCTTGCTAATTATAACCTTTCATGTTGAGTGGTTTTTTCTTTATTCCAATACTTTTTAAACTCCTCTTGAAGTTGTGCATATTGCGTAAAAGTGTTTTTTTTTTCACGGATACCTATTAAATTTATCAATATCTTTAACAATATGAAACAACCAGAAGTCTATCTTTGTTCTCACCTCAGTACCCAGCAAAACCCATACCAAGCAAACAAGATGACCTAACTTATATTTGTCTCCTTTGTTTTGGCACTTATCAAATGCACACTACAAGTCCTCTATGTTGATATTCCATTTGATTTTCTAAAGTACTTATCCAAGAGACTAGAACGCTCCCTGATTAGTATGCATTTGTCTTGATTTATATATATATTTAGGTAGTATTTTAGTTATATTTGTTATTAATTTTGGTATAGGTTGGATAGATTGAGCATATTTTCATATATGTATCTCCATCTTATTTTACCGCTTTTTGATCGTAATTGTTGCAATTGGGTAATTATTCTTTGTTTCCCATAAAGCTAAGTAACTGAGGAAGCTCAGTACTGAAAAGATGAAGCTTGCAACTGTTGCGACAACCGAGAGACAAGAACAAGTACTTCGGCAAAAAAGTAGCATATTTACCGTTAAACGAGACGTGAGGATAAAACCGTCAATCGACAGCCAGCGTCGATGTGTCGTCAACGCCACTACATTTCTGGCATCGATCAATGACCATCCGATGAAGCTCTTTGTCTCCGTCGACACGATGCTCATGGATTGATGCTAATATTCGAAAAGATCTCTGTCCCCATCGACACGATGCCCGTCGATCAATGCCAGTCGACGCCGACCCAGAAAAAATGATTTTTAAGGAAACTTTAATTCTAATTTTTGGGAACTTATATATATTCTTCCATATTTCAACAAAAGAATGTTTTTGGGTACTCCTAGGGTTCCAAGACGCAGAAAGAGCTCAATTCCTCCTCCGTAACATAGATACAAGATCAAGAGAGAGGGTTGAAGATCACAAGTTCTTACGCTCTATTTCTTCGATTTCTGATTTGTCTTCGATTGAGATCACCTTTCTTTCTTCGGATTTTCTGGAGATTACTGCTTTCTAGATATTAATAAGTACTCTAAACTCTTTAATTGCTTTATAGATTAGTTTTTAGTTAACTATTGATTTTAGATATTTTATTCTTTCTTTTCAAATTTAAACTATTTTTTGCTCGAGTACTCTGGATCTAGGAGATAATATAGATCGTAATATATCCCCTTTTAACTTCATTTCATTCATTTATGTTTGGTAATTATAGTATTAATTTTGTTCATGATCTTTAATTGTTCTTCTATTTCTAAAACCCTAGTTCATAGTTCTTAGTATTTAGCTTTTAATCCTATTTTCTTATTTAGTATAGGTTAATTAGTTTAATTAATTAGTTTTTAATAATTGTTCTTGCTTTTCAATTCGTGGTTTATTAAATCAAAAACCTATACTTGTTCTTGTGTGATATTGTGACTAAATAAGTATCTAAAATTCTGATTGTTAGTTCCTCAATATTCGACTCGGTTTAAACTTACCAACCTACAAGCGAACTCGTACTCTTGCGAGAGAACATTTGAGTCTTGACAAACTTATTTTTAAAAGTACGTACGGAAAGTTCGATTCAAGATTTTGGCGTCATTGCCGGGGAACCAACAAAGGTTTTGAAGATGTTTATTCGTATTAGTTTTTGTTTATCCGCCTATTTGTATAATTGAACTGGGTCAAGTATTTACCATTCGATATGTTGATGTGTTGTTGAGTGCATGCAGGATAGACGATCACTTAAACGAGAGCTTACACTGTTAATTGACAACATTCATCGACCTAATCGATCAAAGCCCAAGCCTATTTCCCTTCCTGCCAGTAATTCTTTCGACACTACAAAATACCCTCCCCCAGAAATAAAAGTGTGAATGAATGGTTAAATGAAAAGAACCACCGTTACGAAAGGAATAATTTTGATGAGAGGTATGTGCACGAAGAAGATTATGAGAGGTCTTATGGCAGTGATAAAATCCTGCGAGGCGCACGAGAGCCTCGTCATCGTGATTTAGCATGCCCACAGGTTGGACCTTACAATTCTGCTATCGTATTGCGATGGACTGCTAGAGATTTTGAGTTGAAACCGAGCTTCGCTAATCAGCTTTTGAATTTTCATGGTCATGCTCACGAAGACCCGTTGGATTTTATTCGGGAGTTTTATGCCGTAGTTAGTGGAATTTCGCCCATGGGACTTAGTCTCGGAGAGTTGAAAATGAGATGTTTCCCGAGCATCCTGAAAGATAAAGCTAAGTCTTGGCTTCTCTCTTTAGAGCCGAGATCACAGACAGAATGGGATATGGTTTATGAGAAATTCGTGAACCAGTTTTATTCAGCCCAGACGACGGGGCAGCTTAGGAGACAAATCGCTAGTTTTGATCAGCAAGATGGTGAGTTATTCCACGAAGTATGGAAGCGCTATAAGGCACTTTTGCAAGCGTGCCCACATCACAACAACTCCTCTACTATGGTGAATCATTATTTCTATGAAGGGTTGTCACCGATATGCAAGAGTCAAGTTAAGACAGCGTCTGGAGGTGAATTTGGGGGTTTGACTGCTCCAGAAGCCAAGAGGGTGTTAGAGAAGATGAGTGAAAAATCCAGGCAAACAAATTCTAGGCCTCGGAAACTTAAGGTCAATGAAGTCTCTGTAACTCAAAGGGAATATGACAAGAGGTTTGAGGAAGTGGCCAAAGAGATGGCAGCCTTGAAAGCTGAGCTAATGAGTCAGGCTTCTTCGAAAAACGCCATTGAAGTATGTGGTCGTTGTGGAGCACTAGGACATTTGGCGAATGAATGCCAGGTGACATTTGAGGAAGAGACATAGGAGGAAGTTAACATCATTCAGAATTATCACAGCCAACCTCCTAATTCTGGGCAGAAACTTACAAAGGACTATAACCCCTACTCGAACACGTACAATCCAGGGTGGCGTGATCACCCGAATTTATAGTTTGGTCCTAGGAGCCAAATCATATGTCGATGCCTCCACAAACCAACCCACAGTACCTGCCCACACCCCCACAAAACAAATTTCCTACGAAGGGGCAAAGACCTACTCCAGTTAAACCAGACGATCAATTGTTGGTGTGGCAGCAAAATCAAGTAGCTGAGACCATTCATAATCGAGACGGACTTGCAAAATTGACTATGCAGGTAAATGACCTTTCTAAGATCATGAAGAATGTGGAGGCGATGGTGGGTCAAATAGGGGCTTCTATGGCAAAAATGTTGAACGAGAAGGACAAACTTCCAAGTCAACCAGAGCAGGCCTTAGTTGTTCACGTCCTTCAAAATGGGAAGAAGATTTATAATGGTGTAGTGGAACAAGAGAAGGAAGAAGAAGAGGTGTCCACAGTTCCGACACCGGTTCCACAGAAAGAAGGTGCAGCCGGTGAACCAGATGCATAATTCCATACTCTCTCTATAGGCAATTTGATCTTGGGACCATGAAGCCGACCACCATGAGACTCCAATTGGCGGACCGAACGATCAGGTACCCTTTAGGTATTTTTGAGGATGTTTTGGTTCAAATTGGTAATCTAGTAGTTCCGTTGATTTTGTTATTTTGGATGTTGGTGAGGTGACGAGTGAGAGCAAGGGACATACTATTTTGTTGGGTCGTCCATTTATGTCTACCTCTCATACATTGATAGATGTGAATAAGGGTAGGATGACTATGTAAATTTTTGGCGAGTCGGTGACATTTTCACTTAAGGATATCTATAATACTCCTTCATCATTCATGCGAGATGAGTGTTCATTTGTTGATCCAATTGAGTCTTGCGTCCATGAGCTTAAAGGCATAACTATTTTAGACGAATCGGACGTCGAGGACGATGAGGATTTTTTGAGTTGGGAGGAGGTAGCTGAATTACGTGGGATTGATTTTTGTGAAATTGAAGATGGCCTAGAAGAATATGATTTTGAATTGTGCGAGATGTCTAACGCACCTGATCTCAAGCCAAAAGTGGAGTTGAGACCACTACCTAGTCATTAGAAGTACGTTTTCCTCGAGCCCAACAAAACAAAACTCGTCATCGTATTTTCAGCGTTGACGTAAGATGAGGAAAAGGAATTGATTTTGTTGTTGATTAAGTATAAAGAAGTTATAGGATGGAGCATCAGCGACATCAAAGGGATAAGTCTTGTTACTTGTATGCACCGAATTGAACTTGAACCTAATGCGAGGCCGATAAGAAACGGCCAAAGAAGATTGACTCCTACGCTATATGAGGTAGTCAAGAAGGAGATTTTGAAGTTAATAGATGAGGGGATTATATTTCTTATCGCCGACAGCAAATGGGTAAGTCTAGTTCATGTGGTGCCGAAGAAGGGTGGTATCACCACAATCGAAAATAAGAAAGGCGAGATAGTCCCAACACGACTTACGACTGGGTATCGCATGTGTATCAATTACAGAGATCTTAACGCGGCCACCAGAAAAGATCATTTCTCGTTGCCGTTTACTGACTAACTCCTTGATAAGCTTGATGGACATGAGTTTTATTTCTTCTTGGATGGCCTTTTAGGTTATTATCAAGTGGCTATCGCCTCAGAGGACCAGAGCAAGACGATGTTTACGTGTCCCTTTGGCACTTTTGCTTTTCGGAGGATGTCGTTTGGCCTATGCAATGCCCCAATAACATTCCAGAGGTGTATGATTTCCATTTTCACCGACTTCATCGATGATTTCCCTGAGGTATTTATGGACTATTTTTCGGTTTTTGGTTCATCCTTTGATAATTGCTCGTCTAATTTATCTAGGGTGTTAGAGTGTTGTGTTGAGAAAAGTCTTACTTTGAGTTGGGAGAAATCCCATTTTATGGTCAAAAGCGGTACTGGGTTTGGGTCATATTGTGTCTAAAAAGGGTTTGGAAGTAGATAAGGCTAAAATTGATGTGATTGAGACCCTTCCTCACCCTCGTGATGTTAAGGGTGTTAGAAGTTCTCTTGGACATGCGGGCTTCTATAGGCGATTTATTAAAGACTTTTCTAAAATTAGTCGCCCGTTATGTAAATTGTTAGCTCTTGATGCTCCTTTTGTGTTTGATGGGGCTTGCATGAATTCTTTTACTTTACTTAAAGCGAAGCTTACGTCAGCACCTGTTGTTGCTGCCCCTGATTAAACTCTACCTTTTGAAATTATGTGTGATACGTCTAATGAGGCAGTGGGGGCTGTTTTGGGGCAACGTGTGGATAAATTGCTTAGGGTGATATATTATTCTAGTTATATGTTGAATGATGCCCAACGTAATTACACCACTATTGAGAAAGAACTTTTAGCTGCTGTGTTTTTGCTGGACAAGTTTAGATCATATATAGTAGGAGCGAAAGTGATTGTTCATACTGATCATGCTGCGTTACGTCATTTGTTTGCTAAGCCTCAAAGTAAACCGCATCTTATTCGATGGATTTCGTTGTTACAAGAATTTGATGTTGAAATTAGACACAGGCGTGGTTGTGAGAATGTTGTAGCTGATCATTTATCTAGGATGGTGATAGAGAATGATTTGAATGAGCATGTGATGATTGATGATCTATTTCCCTATGAGAATGCATATGTTCTTGAGAATGTTGATACTCCTTGGTATGCTGATGTAGTAAATTATCTTGCGTGTAAAATTGTGCATAACCATTTATCCTATAAGAACGGAAGAGATTTCTACATAAATGCAGGAGTTACTTTTGGGATGATCCATACGTATTCAAACGATGCAAGGATGGTTTGAGTAGAAGGTGTGTACCAGATGAAGAGAAGACGAGTATCTTGCATTTCTGCCATGATCTTGGAGGGCATTTTGGGTCTCAGAAGACGGCATGTAAAGTTCTTCAAGCCGGGTTCTATTGGCCGACCTTATTTGCTGACGCGCACGAGTATTGTAAGACTTGTGATAATTGCCAACGAACTGGAAACATTGGCAAGAGGGATGAGATGTCATTTGTTCCTAATCAGGTGGTAGAGATCTTTGACATTTGGGGCATAGACTTCATGGGACCGTTTCCCAAGAGTGGCGAATTTGAGTATATACTGGTCGGAGTTGTCCACGTGTCCAAGTGGGTGGAAGCAATTCCCACCCGCGAGGCGAATGCTGAGGTGATGCTTAAATTCTTGCAAGAAAATATCTTTAGTAGATTTGGAGTTCCGAGAACGATAATCAGTGATGGTGGTAGTCGCTTTTGTAACCAAGCTTTTGAGAAATTGATGTCTAAGTCGGCATAAGGTGGTCATTCCATATCATCCACAGACTTTGGGACAAGTCGAGACCAGTAATCATCAATTGAAAGCCATAATCGAGAAGAACGTGAGGCCAAACAGGAAGGATTGGGCGACAAAGCTTATTGATGCATTGCGGGCTTATAGGACATCATACAAAACGGTGCTAGGTATGAGTCCTTTCCGGCTTGTTTATGGGAAAGTGTGTCATTTGCCAGTGGAGTTAGAGCATAGAGCGAGTTGGGCTATTCGTACGTTGAATATGAATTACGATGAAGCTGGTGATTATAGGAAGCTATAGATGACTGAACTTGAAGAGATCAGAGATGAGGCGTATGATAGCGCGTGGATGCAAAAGAAGAAGATGAAAGAGCATCATGACAAGAGAATTATTGATAACCAGTTAGAGGTTGGTAAATTGGATCTGCATTATAATTGTAGACTTAAGTTGTTTCTGGATAAGCTCAAATCAAGGTGGAGTGGACCATTGTTGATTAAAGAAATAAATGAGTTTAGAGCGGTCACATTGTACGATGAGAGCAAGCATTCATCTTTTCAAGTCAACGGGCATAGAGTTAAACGTTATCATGATGGGATGTTGACGAGTCAAGAAGTGGTGGAGTTAGTGGATCCACCTCAGGCTGAAGATTGCTCGCTAGAAGTCTCGTCGAGCAAGCAACATTAAAATACACGCTTCTTGGGAGGCAACCCAAGATTTTTTTATCCTTTTGCAATTTCTGTATATATTATCTCTAACTTTTCTTTGTTTTTTGTTTTCATTGTGTTTGATTTGTTTTCCGTTGTTAGAACAGTTGGGAGAATTCTTACAGGTTCGGAGTTCCGATTATAGAACATTGATCATTTGAGCGAAAACGAGGCGCAAGGAGAAAGTTGTCGATCGAAGGCCTGCCTCGACGTGTCGTCGACGCCACTGCGCTGCCGGCGTCGATCGACCAAACCATCGACGACCGTTCGACGTAGCTCTCTATCTCTGTCGATCTATCCTCATCGACGCATATCGTCGATAAGCTCTTTGTCTTCATCGATCTACCCTCGTCGACGCTGCGTAGATCGACGCATATTGTCGATATGCTCTCTGTCTCCGTCGATCTACTCCTCGTCGACGCTCCGTCGATCGACGCATATCGTCGACAAGCTCTCTATCTCCGTCGAGCTACCTCTCATCGACCGACAGCCCATCGACGTTGACCCCGAACTGGCCCATTTTGTGACTGAGAACTCGGGTTTTTAACCCGACCCGTCCAGATTTGAATTGACCCGCGGCTCCTCCCTTTTAAAAACTGCCCCCCACCCTTTTTCCTTCCTTATTTCACAACAACACAAACCAAAAACTTCTTCCTTTTCCTTTCTTCTTCTTGTTCCTTCTAAACATTCAATTTCACACCAATTTGCGACGATCCACCCCATTTTACGGCGATAATAACATCAAATTATTTCAAACCCGGAAGAATCACACATCTTATCCTTCATATCTCACTTTTCTTTCTCCACAATAAACTAGACAAAGGGGAGGGGTTACAATTGGGGTTGCAATTCCGGTTACGAGCTCAATCGTAAAGGTAATTCGCTAATACCATATCTTTGGGGGTTGTTATTCATTGATTGTTTGTGATTGAGATGAATCGGAAGAATCACGCACTCCAAGTGTTTGACGAAAGTCCTCAAAGAACCCAACATTCAAATTTCCCTTCTTTTTCAACCCCTTTAAATCTGAAACTCAAAACCATGTTTCGGGCGGGCAAACGTAAAGACATATCGGGTAAATACGGTGCCCCATTCCCAATTTACAAGAAAGAGGAGGGGAAGGTTTTTGAGTCAATTAAAAGATGGGAATTTACTTCCCATCGGACTATTGACGTCGACAAAATAGAGGAACGGGAACAAAATGAGTCAGAGCACCATGTTGAAATCCTTTGGTACATCGAGGGACTTGGATGTGAAATATTTGCCCGAATGAACTTGCTCGGCTTTCGCAAGCTTATGCTCAGTTTCTTTTCGACCTTGCACGTCTATAATGATAAGACGTTCTCGTGTTGACTTGGCAAAAATGAGATTCGGGTGGACGAACACGTTTTTGGAGAAATCTTTGGGATGTCGTGCGAGGGCATTCACCCGATTCTACAAGTTAACAAATTCAACGAGGGTCGCTTTTGGGCCGACATCGCAAGTGTGCTACTGAGAAATCACACCTAGTATCCTTGTACGAGTATTCGCGATGACGCTGTGTACGTTGTCTATAAGATTTTGACCCACGTGGTTTTGTGTAAATAAGAGGCCACAAACATGACTAAGCCGGAGATCTTCATGCTTCAATGCATGCTCAATGGGCGCCGACCCCGACTTTATCCTCTGATCTTGAAAGGCCTTTACAATATTGTGGAGAAAAAGCCGAGAAACAAATCCCCACGTCTTTTATTCACCCTGTACATCATTGGTCTCGCCCGTCACTTCGGGTTTGACCCGACCGACAATGGCCTTTCGCCTCTTGGGACTTTGCCTCTTTCGCTTGTGCGTGGCCCAGCGCCGCGAGCGCAAACCACCGGTGGATCCTCGTCACGACACACCGACGAGCTTAACAAGGAGGCTCCTCCAACCTATTCGGGCCTGAGCCCCGATTGTAATAGGTTCTTCGAGGATAATCGAGCCTTCTAGACAAAGATGTTCGCGAATCTTCAGTTGATGGACGAGAAAATCAATACTAATCACGAAAGTATTCAACGAAGCCTTCGAAAGATCAAATCTTGTCTCTCTCGCCTCGAAGAGCATTTCGATGAAGCTTTCCCCTCTCATACGACCGAGTATCAGCCAGAGATGGACGTCGACGACGGTTCCTCCAATGAGTTCTAATAATAATAAAACATACAAAAAATTGAAAAATAAAAAAATCCAAAAAAAAATTAGTTAGTTTGTTATTTGTTTTTTTGCTTGTTTGTTTTCACAGTTTGTTAATCAAGAGAGTTTAAATCACGTGATTCGAGATGATGGATGATTGCACAGTTCTATTTGGAGCAGCTTGACTATTTAGTCTTCAGGGACGTTTTTCTTATTCCTTTCCTCTTTTGATTTGATTTTTATATGTACTTATGGAAATTCAGAGATTGTCTGATTTTTAGGGATGGGGAGGGTAGTTGAGTAGTGGTTTGTATTTTATAATTGTGCAATTTGAATTCGTGGTTTTTTAATAGCTAGTATTTGAATGTGATTGATTGTTATTCCTGCGCTTATTTGTGTTTGTATGGTTTATCCTGTCAAGTTGGCTATGTGTGATTTGAGGTTCTTGTCTTTGAGCGTGTATAAGTGCATAAGATTTTTCAAAATTATTATTTATATATATATGTTAAAATGGTACTTGAATGCAAATAATTTCGCAAAACCTTAAAAGCAGCGTCAATTCAAAATCTCTTCATGCAAAAGCCTGTGAGTAGCTTGAGTGTTGATCATCTTTGCATGTACTTGAGTAGGTTCTGTTTTGAAATCTCTTTGAAATCGCAGTGTTTAGTTATCTTTGAATATGACGATTTGGCACAGAAATTACCCTTATTCCGACCATATCTAGATATATTAGCCACTATAAATTTTGAATGAGCCCCTCATAGCCAAATATAAATATCCTATAGCCATGGGTGTTTATGAGTTAACTCCTACATCATTATTAGCATGGGGTAAGAGTTAGTTATTTTTGTTGGTTATTTGTTTTTTGGAATTATGATCAGGGATTTATGAAAAGGTTATAATAAGTGTTAAGGATCATCATCCTTCAAAAAATAAATAAATAAATAATAGAAATGATAAATAAAAGAGGATGATGAATCTTGTTGAGTTGTTGCCTATGCTTATAAAGGCTTCTGATTAATATTGTTGGTTTTCTTATGACGCCTAATGTTTAATAGGCAAGAGCTGAGTTTGGAAAAAGAAGCATATCATAAGCTTCTAAATTGTTTAAGTGGTTTGTTCAGAAGTCGGTTTTGGATTTCGAGTTGAGAAATAGCCTAAGTATAAAGGCTACGTTATGAGAATTAGTGAGGTTTCGTTTGAATGAGGTGAAGCACATTGCTTCGTGATTAGAACAATTTGGTGAGTTATTGATCACGTTAGATCGTGAGTTAGCCACATGACTTTTATATTCCATACCCGTTCAAAGAGCCTACATTAAAACCGTTAAAGACCTTTTCCGATTCTTTGTTAGTTACACACATATTATGCGATTGAGAAGTTTTTTTATCTTCAGTGCTTGTTTATTGTACATGTATTTTAATGATTTTAGCGTATACACGTCCCCATAAAAAAGAAAATACTTGAGTGTTTTGAGCGTACACATATATATTACCTTTTGTGAGGATGCATGATTTTGTTTTTGGAGCGACAATGTAATAAGGGTCTAGCGTTTGAGTTTGCTTTGCAATTATCTATATTTTCAAAATTATCTATGTAGCACGGCACGACTCTTTGCTTGAGCTTATTTTTATACTTGTTATTCTTTGGAATTATCATTTGTTCGAGAATGAACAAACCAATAAAGCGTGGGGTAGTTGATTAGTATGCGTCTATCTTGATTTTTATATATATAGGTAGTATTTTGTTATTAATTTCGGTATAGGTTGGATAGATTGAGCATGTTTTCATATTTATGCATCTCCGGCTTATTTTACCGTGTTTTGATCGTACTTGTTGCAACTGGGTGATTGTTCTTTGTTTCCCATATAGCTAAGTAACCGAGGAAGCTCGGTACTGAAAACATGAAGCTTGCAAACCGTTGCGAACTGAGAGACGAGAACGAGTACTTCAGCAAAAAAGTAGCATATTTACCGTTAAACGAGACACGAGGAGCTGCGTTGCCGGCGTCGATCGATGACCATCCAATGAAGCTCTCTGTCTCCGTTGACATGATGCTCGTAGATCGACGCCAATGTTCGAAAAAACCTCTGTCCCCGTCGACATGATGCCCGTTGATCGACGCAAGTCGACGCTGACCCAAGAAATGTGATTTTTAAGGAAACTTTAATTCTAATTTTTGGGAACTTATAAATATCCTTCCATACTTCAACAAAGGAGCGTTGTTGTGTACTCCTAGAGTTCCAAGACGCGGAGAGAGCTCAATTCCTTCCTCCGTAACATAGATACAAGATCAAGAGAGAAGATTGAAGATCACAAGTTCTTACGCTCCATTCCTTCGATTTGTGATTTGTCTTCGATTGAGATCGCCTTTCTTTCTCCGGATTCGTTGGAGATTTACTGCTTTGTAGATATTAATAGGTACTCTAAACTCTTTAATTGCTTTCTAGATTAGTTGTTAGTTAACTATTGATTTTAGATATGTTGTTCTTTCTTTTTGGATTTGAACTATTTATTGCTCGAGTACTCTGGATCTAGGAGATAATATAGATCGTAATCTTTTCCCTTTCAATTTCGTTTCGTTCATTTGTGTTTGGTAATTATAGTAGTAATTGTGTTCATGATCTTTAATTGTTCTTCTATTTCTAAAATCCTAATTCATAGTTCTTAGTATATTTAGCTTTTCAATCCTATTTTCTTAATTAGTATAGATTAATTAATTTAATTAATTAATTTTCAATAATTGTTCTTGATTTTCAATTCATAGTTTATTAAATCAAAAATCTCAATTATACTTGTTCTTGTGTGATATTGTGACTAAACAAGCATTTAAAACTACGATTGTTAGTTCCTCGAGATTCGACTCGGTTTAAACTTACCAACCTACAAGCGAACTCGTACTCTTGCGAGCGAGCTTTTAAGACTTGACAAACTTATTTTTAAAAGTAGGTACGTAAAGTTCGATTCACTTCACTTCTGCTACGATATCCTTGCTAATTTTCCAGCATTTAGTCCAGTGACAAGCGTTAATTCTTGAAATCTAAACCTCGCTCAATTGTCATTAATATCAAACCATGCTTCATGCCCTTTGCCACTTGTTACTTCTCTAATTAATATTGATGCACGAGTTGGCAGGAAACAACTAGGGTCCTTAGTTTAGGAAAATGGCCAAAACATGAGTCTTTGAACAACACTTTGTGGTGAGAATCTAGTTGCTCGAACACATAGTTAATCTTGTTTAAATGGCTACAAAAATTGATGCTGACATGTCTGCGGCCTCCTCTCGCATGTGTAAACCCCCATTTCTACAAATAAACAATCATCGATAAATTTAAATGTAATCAAAAAATACATTTTCATATTATTATAATAATTTTTTGTCACAATATTCATTTTCACCCGTGTTAAGCATCTTAATAACTTACAAGCACTAAATGAAACTCGAGACGGCAACAAGATAACAAAACTCAACGGAACAAAAAACAAAACATTATTTGCATTCCTGTTGCAAGCAATTTGTCAATGAAAACTTTGTACTTGGAAATCTCCACAGTAAAAAGAAATTGAAAAATAGCGACGACAATACCAATCTATCACAAAATAACATGATTTATAATTGCAACAAAACATCCAGATTAACAAAACTCTTCATACACTTGCTTGAGTCCATTAAAGACGAACAATTGGCTACTGCAAATAGTTCGGTTCTGCAGCTGCAAAATGGAATTATGTGATTTTGAACGAACAAATATTCTCGTCTTGCTCGTACACGAGCAAGACGAGAATATTTGTTCGTTTCAACCCCCGCGCAGCGATGTAGCTAGATTCTCGCCAACAAAACCTTTGAATTATGCAATTCTAATTTTGGAATTTGGTTTCCTACGATGAGAAAACATTATGGTTCTAAACTTTGTAGATTGAGAAAGAATTGATGGTCCAAGAATTATTCGTGTTTGTGTTATATTTTTTAATTCGTATTTGTTGTGTTGGTTTTGATTTTTTTGAGACAAATTAATAAAAAAAGGTTGATTGTTTGCGGTTATATTATTAATTAGATAACAAATGTGGGTAGTGTTTTAATTTAAAAAATAACTGTGGTCATAATAATATTTGTAAGTTTTGTCTTTGATTTTTTTATATATCAAAAAATTATATAAGTTTTTTTAATTAAATGACTAGTAGTATATTTATAGTTATATAATTAAACTATAATATATTAAACTGGTTTTAATACTTTTATATCTAACAAAAACTGATGGCTTTAATTGAATGATTAAAATGTTATTGCTTTGCTTACGATCAGGTGTGTACAAAGTACCTTGATTGCAGAAACATCCATGCAAGTATGATAATTTTTAATTAAAAATACTATATAAATACTTGAATCAATAAAAGTGCTATTTAATTTATATTTTAAGTTTATTACGTTTAAAAAAAAAAAAAAAGCTCCCCGTGAAACAATTAATTAAGCATGCTGTTTTCAGAATTATTACTAGTTAATTAAGTCGTGCCACATAAATGGAGATAGATTATAAGGGAGATTTGAGTGATTTGGCGGCAGTAGTGGCACCACAAATGATATTGTTGTTTTGGTTTAATTTCTTTAAGTTAGAGTTTAATTTATATGAAATACGAGTGGCGTTTCACATAAGCATCAGATGTTATGCCCACACGTCAAATGTAGTAATATACTATCATAACAATGCATAATTAGCCCAATCCTGAGTAGATTATTCGTTGGTCAGTGGTCGCGGCCGGACTTGCAAATGCGATCACACCCCCTCTTATTTCCACGTATATTACATTACGTCATGTCAATTCAAATGTTTTTGAATCATTCGGGTCAAAATTACATATTAATATATTATTATAATATAAAAGTTAATAAATTATAATAAAAAAACTATTACATAATGGTACCAATAAATTATAATAAGAATAAAGAATTTATGAAAAAATCAATACTTACAAACATATAAACCGATACATTATAATATAAAAGTTAATATATCGATCCAATATATCATAATAGCGATAATGATGAATCATTAACCCACTAATGTGATATGATACAAGTCCTTAAATTTATTTGTGAACTATTGGTGATGAGTTCATACAATGAAATATTAAAATGAAATAATTAAGGTGGTGGGGAACGAATTGAATTGTGTAGGACTTATTAGACTACGCGATGAATTATAGAATGTAAAACATTCATGTGTATATCTTTAGGAATTAGTTACCTTAATTGTAGCCTAACTATAATCTTGTAAATATGTATATAATTTCAGAAATTAATGAGAACAGACCCAGATGATTTCTCACAAGTGTAACAAAACAATATGTTATAAATGTGACAAACGGTTAGAAAAAATAAAATAATTAGATGATGAACTCTAAATTAATAGTACAAATCTAACATGTGTCACATATATATATTTCTTTATTGTGTGTCAATTCTTTTTCTTTAGACATAAAGATGCTATAGTGTTGAAAACATCAGTGTCACTTTTTTGAACAACTTTTGATAAGCCATAAAACTTGTATTGTAAATTGGAGGATGCGACTATGATGAGGTTTGACGAAACTTGTTGAATCTAGCTAGCTAATATTCACGCGCATAAAATTATGATTAAAAAATTCGATACACTGAGTGCTTCCTATTCTGAGGTTGAGCTAGGCAGGTAGTTACAAAGGTGTGTAAAGATAACAAAATCAAAAACAATAAATAGATCCTTATAAAATTCACAGTAAATTATGCAAATATTGACAATTGAGAATTGAAGATTTGGTAGCGGGAGGAAAGCAAATTGCGTTGGAATTAAGGTGGACATTATAATACATATTACTCAAGAAAACTGAAAACATATCATTATTCAAGGAAACAATTATATGGGAACCGGTAAGAGGCTATAGTTTGTAGTTAGTATATACTCCCCAATCTTACACCCGACTAAATGGAACCTGAATCGAATTAAAAATTGTAATCGAAATCGTAGTTAACTTTTCAAAAAACTGAAATCATGCTCAACGGTTTTGGAACCAAAATCGGAATCGACTTTAAATGTTCCAATTCCGATTCCAGGTTTTAAATCGAAGCCGACGGTTAAAAGCATCGGTTGCTTGACTTTTTTTGTCCTTTTTTAAATATTTTTATATATTATATAATGTATTATATTTATAAATTATATGTATAATTAAATATTTTATCTAAGATTATATAATATAAAAATAGATGGTTCCGATTGAAAGCGAAATCGTAATTGGAACCGTAAAGTCACGATTATGGTTCCCCATTTTGAGAAATTAGGAACCGGCGATTCTGGAACCGTGACCAAGTCTACCCTGTCCGCTTAAGATAGGTTTCATATTCTTTTTAATCTGTTTTAAATTAAAGTTTTAATTAAATAAGAAAAACTAAAAAATCTTATATTTTATTCACTCTATTTCATTGAATATTTAGGGGGCACTTGATGTCTTTTCATTTGAGATTTTTTTTTTAAATATTTCAAGAAGTTATATTTTCAAAAATCACTTTTATATTTTCTTTCACTAATCAATTCAAAAATAATTCTTTTTCTCGATAAACTACCATCATCAATTATTATTACATAGTTTCCTATAAATTTACTATTCTCAGACTCACATAACTCAAATTATTAGTCATTATTTTACTATTTTCATATTAAAAATCTTAAATTATTTAAGGTTCATAACATTCATACTCTTAAAGAATATCGTTCTTTTTTCAAAAAAGAAAATCACTTATTTTCAAAATCTTCAAATGAAAACATATCTCCATTAGATGTTAAAGTAGAAATTATATTTAATACATGGCAACAAGAACAAGAGTAGAGTAAGAAGTATAACAAAAAAAAAATACACACACACAATTTCAACAACATTTATTATATTATCTTAATATATGTGTTTTTGTCTACCGACTCACGAAGGTACCAAATATACTATTCACAAATGACTTTTCACTCGACTCTATTAGACAGATACATGCACTTAATTCCTAGACCAAATCAATCACATAGTCTAGAATGCATTAACTAATGACATACATATAGTCAAAGGATATCATCCAGTGGTTATAAATTATTAAATTCAACATATGGATCACACAATAATGAAAATGGCGCACTTTTAGGGCAGTGGAGATCATAATTTCTTTTTCAATACCTTTCCATGCTTGCAAAGCATCAATATCACCACTAAATTCATCCAAAAATGTTTAAAAATCCCCTATGCCCCTATGTCTCTCACAGTCAATAAAAAATCAATTTGGAGTTGACCAAGATGAGAAACAATAATTGTAGAAAAACCGCGACAGCCACGTGGAGATCCACCCAGCAAGATTTGGATTCCACATCTAATTAATTCCTCATTTGCTATTCTATAAATTCATGAAAACATTTATCTTCCTTCTTCAATATATATATATATAAATTGTCTCCAAGTTTCTTCAGCTTTAATTTCTCTTCGTCTGCATGCATGCCTGCTTGATTGAAAAAGTAAGTCTCTAGTTAATTAATTACCTTCTAATTAAAACCATTTTTATATTATTTTATTGTAACATGTGATTTCATAATTTGATTGTTTAGGAATACTGATTGATTGATTGATTGATTGATTGATTGATCGATCGATCGATTAACTAAGCAATCGCGCGATGGCACGAGGAATAGGAGAGGCACTATTAGCAGTGTTGGTATTGATAGCGACGTGCTGCTCCTCACCCAAGGCAAAGGCGTTCTACTGGACGAGCTCCTGCCTGAGCTGGCGGGTCGGGGTGGAGGCCAACAACGTCAGATCGTGGCGCGTAGTGCCCCCAGAGTGCGTGGGCCACGTGGCGGGGTACATGCTTGGTGGGCAGTACGAGCTGGACCTCAGCCTCGTCGTGGACAACATTATTAGCTACGCCAATAACATCACTCTCTCCGGGGATGCCAAGGATACTTGGATTCTAGACGTGGATGACACCTGCATTTCCAACCTCCGTTATTACGAACAAAAGAATTACGGGTATGTATGTATGGATGGATCTTGATGATAGTATAGCATAATAATTATTAAAGTATAACATATATTGTGTAGGGGCAAACCATACGATCCGGCGGGATTTCAGAGATGGGCGTTGATGGGTGTATCTCCCAATATTCCCCAAGTTCTGAGATTGCACAACAAGTTGGTCAAAAGAGGGTTTAAGGTGATCCTGTTGACGGGCAGGGACGAAGAGACATTGAGAAATGCCACCTCTCTCAATTTGAAAAACCAAGGATATTTTGGATATGACCGTCTCGTTCTAAGGTACGTATCGTGCGTGCGTGCGTGTTTATATTTTCCATCCAAATAATTCATTTGTATTAATTATCCTATGCAGGACTGCCAAGTACAAGGGCCAAAGCGCCATAACTTACAAATCGGATATACGGAAGCAATTGGTAGAAGAGGGACTCAGGCTATGGGGGAACGTAGGAGATCAGTGGAGTGATCTTCAAGGCGACTATGTCGGAAATCGCACCTTTAAGCTCCCTAACCCCATGTACTTTGTCCCTTGATCATTGCTTTAACTATTCAAATAGAGATATATAAATAATCTGACAACAAGTGATAAGAGCGTCCACTACCTAGGGTCATGTAACTAAGGTCGGCGAAATCCACCTTGACTGTCTTTGCCAAAAATAACAAATAAATGAAGATTAGTTTCAGTCTTTTCACATTCTTATAGCATAAATATGATACAAGATCTCTTCACAAGAGAGAGAGAGAGAGAGAGAGAATCAATGAGATCTTGGTGTGTGTGGCTCAAAAATTCTAAACAAATAACTAAAGTTTGAGCTCATCCCCTCTTACTCCTCCTCCCATTTTTCCCTTGGGACGTTTTCCCGGATCCAGACTTAACAACGCGTTGCTGCTCGTGCCCCTTAAACATACCGATCCTTCCAATCCCTTTCGATATTGAGGTTAACAGAGTCTTCCCCTGCCTCGACTTATCCATCATCCCCTGTTTCATAACCACCTGTTCCTTTTCCAGATCACTAAGCCTCACCCGCATTCTCGATATCTCCAGCTTCAGCTCCCTGTTCTCCCTCCTCAGCGAAGCATAAGTATCCCGAGGGGACATGGGTGCGCTTACTACCCCGCTGCTGCTCATCTTCTGCGATAACAAACCGTCTCCCCAACTCCCCGACATCGCGTTCTTCAACCTAAGCTGCTCAAAATACAGAACCTGAACCACCAAGTGGACCGGGAGTCTATCGTTCTGAGCAGCGTGATTGCAGGCTTCTTGGGACAGTTTCTGACAGTCGACGAACTTGCATAGCTTCTTGCACTCGTGTTCGTTAAGCATTGGGTGTGCCTATTATTGGATACAGTGACGATTGAATTAATTATATTTATTACTCCATCCGTTTCGTTCTATCTGTCATTTAAGGTTAAAACACATAGATTAAGAATGTCATTTTGTAGGTATAATATCGATACAAAACTACTATATTGCCCTTTAATAGAAAACTTCCGAAATCTAATGTAAAAATGACAATATAGAATGAAACAATTTTTATTTTGAAAAGTGACAGATAGAACGAACCGAAGAGAGTACCAACTACCTAATAGACTGCACTGTGTTCGACAAGAAAAAAAAAAAATAAATAAAATTTGTACCTTCAAGTAGATGTCAATAGCTCTGTAAAGTCCATCATCAATGACACGGGCATAATCGGGTAATACCTCAATCATGGCAATGAATTTCGTAAGGCTCAAATACGGATCGGGAGCAATCTCAGCTAAATACGCATCAATCAGCCTTCCGACTTTTAACAACGATCCATGGCCCGGAGACCCCATCCCTTCCGAATCATATCCACATTCATCATTCTCCTCTTCCTCAATCCTCTGCAAAAATTGAACAAGAATCCGATGGATCGTGTCGACATCAAACAATGAATCGCCCGTTTGGGTCGACGGGATGAGCAGATCATCCAGCAAAGCCATTTCCAATCTACAACCAATCCTCCTCTCGAGCTCCAGCCTCGTAGCTAAAGTAGCGTCCACCATTATAGCCACCCTCGTCATCCCAAACAAGAAACTCAACGGAATACAACACGAGCTTTTCTCCGTAGGCAATAGAGTTACCAGACTTTCCACAATTGCCCTCTGCCCGTTCTCGTTTTTCCCATGATTCGCTCTAGCTGGATTCCATATGTGAGGCGTCCCGATACCTTTCAACGACGCTTGCGCGTAGTGCATTACAGACGCAACCGTGCTATCCGCCCGAACACCGATTTTTCCCATTGCGGTAATAACTCTGCGGTAAAAATCGATTCCTAAACTGGAAAGATCTTCGACCCACCACTCTAAGGATCCGGATACGAGCTGTTCGTTACAAGCACATCTGGCGATAGCGCTGATACATCTGTCCGGGATACCGATTTCGTCGGCAAGAGGTAGTAAGTTCTCGCAGGAGGATAGGACCTCGACCGATTTCTCGAGGCTTTGGGAGACGACTTCAGTTAGATAGGTTTGTGTTCGTTCGACTAGGTTCTCGTCTTGATAGTCTTCGGTCATTTCCAGGTACTCTGCAGCACATCGGAGAGGGGCTACGTTTGTTGTTGTGATCTCGAAGTTCATGCCGTAACAGAATTTTGCTGCGAGCTCGAATGTTTCGGGTCCTCCCGGGAAATTAGTGAGTTCCAGCTTTGACAGAGATGTTGCGTTTTCGGGATCGGATACCAGTTTACGCATCTTTGCACTCCGGGATCCCAGAGGGAACTTTTACAACCAAAAATGATGTACAAGCTTTCATTAGCACTTATAGTTTGGCCTTAAAACGACACAAAATAGATATTATTACCTTATGTAATAGAAATGATTCTCCATCAATGATGATGGTGATGTCCCCAGCAACATCTGAGAAAATACTGCATATAAATAATTAGTACAAATTGCATCAACCATCAGTACAAATTCAAAAGGCCCATAATTTATTTATTTATTTATTTATTTATTTTTAACTGAGGATAGAAACACGAGCAGTTTTATTGGGTACAATAAAAAAAAATTTTAAACATCAGACCAACAGAAGCAACAAGTCCAAATTTCACACTAAAAAGAAAATCTACTAAAATTCAAACAAGGTTTAGGAAAGATGAAACTGAGGCAGATGTTAATTATAGATCCTCAACAATAGTAAAAAAGTATAAACTACTCCATCACAAAACATTGATGAAATTAAATCAGAAAGGAAAAAAGAGAGTAGTTTTGAGAAGTGAGTACCGGTTGGCAAAGGAAGTGGAGAATTTGGGAGAAGAATGTTGTTGATCCCACACCATTCTATAACAATGCCAATAATAATAATGGTTATTATTATTATTATTAAGCTTCTTCACTTTCTCCTTGCAACACAAACGACTAAACAACAGTCAAATGCAATGAGGAACCAATCATTCAAGAGAGAAGAATAGGCAAAGCTAGCGTCCAAGCAAAAGTAATTCCAAGGAGCCCACAATGCCATAAAAATGGAAAAATAAAAAAATAAAAAGAATGTATATATCATGTCATGCACAAACTTATATGTATATCTATGAATTTCATAATTAAAAATAAATAATTTAGGCATGCAAAGCAAAGGAAAGTGGCTAATTTATCTTAAAAGGAGTGTGTGTGTGTGACTGATTACTTACAACAGAATTTTCCTTTTCCTCTTTATGCAGAAGCGCCTTTTGCTTTTCATTCCCTTGTCTTGATCTTGTGAAAATCGTCTTTAGTTTGTCATTAATTTAATCCAATCTCTGCCTTTTCTGAGTGATTATCTTAAATTAATGTAAGGAGCCTAATATATACCATCATCACCATGATTAAAACTTTCAAATCGCGTGTGTGTTCAAATTTCGAATATGTACAACAGACGTTATAGATATTGGGACATGGTAGCGTGGTGAGTTTTTAATTAACTTCCTTATCAATGTCCTGTTAGGAATTTTAAAAAAAAGTCCTGTTAGGAATGAAGATAATATTAAAACCTTTATGTTTGGGAAAAAAGTGATACAAAGGAATTTCAAATACTTACTATAAATACGGGCGCAAGAGTGTAGATGCATAAACCATAAGTAGGCAAGAATGTTACATATTTTAAATTAGCACTAGTAATTGTGAATAGGGCACGATTCTATAATTTTATTAGCTCACCCTGATAAAAGAAATTACAAAAATATTAAGAAAAATAAACAAGAATTCTAGAAATTTCCTAAGTCCAATAAGAAGGATCATATCTTATAATTATCCATAGCTGTTTATGTTTCTCACATGACCATAAAATTGGAGAGAAGTGGAGTAAATAACCTATACTAGTGAAGGATTTCTCTTTAGATAATAGGTATCGTAACTGGTATTCTTGTAATCGATTTAATAGGTATTTTTTTCTTGTGATTCATATTCCGGATTAGGTTCATTTGAATTGAGTTGTAGACATGAAGACATAGGAACTCTTTATTAATGGAATCTCATCATCCATATACCCTCAAATTTAAATAAATTTTATTTTATTTTTTTTAATCCCCACCACTACCCCTGAATCTCATCATCCATACACCCTCAAATTTAAACAAATTTTATTTTTTTTTTTCCCCACCACTACCCCTGACGTTGTCATCGCCGCTGCCATCACCACCTCGACACTGCCATCCTCATCATCGTCGTCGGCTATTAAATAAAGAAATACAAACAGCCTGCCAAGTCACCATTGCACAAAAAGGAAGAAAAATATATATCAAAATATGCGTTCAGAAAATCAGTCATGAACATACTCATAGCGTTCGAAATTTTGGTACGATCATGAAGCACATTCGAATTTTATTTACAAACGCGTTAGCATGTGTTCTTCTTCTTCTTCTTCTGGGCAGCTTTTGTTGGATCCTTAATCCAACATTTATATATTGTGAACTATCAAATAAGGGAGTCTAGTTAAAAGTGATCAAATAAAGTTTAATGTATTGGGCTTTAATGTATCTAATAGCATTTGGGCCTTTAATGTGTAGATACGCAATGGGTTATTTATTTTAATGATAGGCTAAAATAGGTAAACCCTAGATGACTCAAGTATATAAGGGTTATGGTCCTTAAGTCATATGTATCATTATCAACTATTTTATTCTGCATCCTATCGTCAAAAGAGAGCATATAGAGAAAACTAAAGGATTCTCTAAAATGATTGGATACGTATTGCCCTAAAAGGTCAAACCCCAAATTCAATCGCATATGGATTCACGTACGCTTCCGTAAATTAACTTATGATTCTTAATAATTTAATATGATGGTTACTCAATTATAGCGATGATTTTCGCTAAGATTTTATTTTCTAACAATTGGTATCAGAGCCCTTCATATTGATTTATTGAGAATTGAATTATTTCATGAATTCAATCTCAATTGGTGTTGGTGGTATTATTTCGAAATTGAATTATACGGATTATGTATTTATGGATTCAGGCATGCAATTCGAAAATAATTTTTGTTATTTATGGATTTAGTTCTGAAAATCAATAGCGAATTGTTCTTGTGGGTATAAGGTTAAATAAATAAATAATCTAAGTCAAATTAGATACATTATTTACTCACCAGGTACACACTTCCATTATTATTATTATTTTCTTTGGTTTCCAGGGCCTCATTAAGACAGCTGGGATTAATTTTTTTAAAAAAAAAATTGATTGACCTAGTCGGTGTAAAACTCAGGATATAATGGGGCCTTGTTCTTTTTTTTTCGATTATGCATGCCCCTATTTTTGGTTTAGATTCAGGTTAACGTTGAGCAAAAAAAAAAATCTTAATGCCCATTTCACAATCAACATAATTAAGAGCTTAGTTTGTGGTTTGTATTTGGGCCCAATAAACAATCAACGTAATTTTTTATTGTTGTTGTTGTAGTAATTGGGCTTACTTTGTGGTCCTTGAGTTAAGAACTTCATTACAGCCCATTTAAAATTCAAGAAGGATTTAGGATCTTAATAAGAAGTTTTAGTTTGAGAATCAATTAAAGTTTATTTAATTTTCTAAATCGATCTCAAAATAATAAATAAGACCCCAAAATTAAGTTTGGTCTTAGAGTTTAAATTTTAAATTCAAATATTGGTATGATTTTATATATTTTTTGAAATATACTAATTGAAGCAATAATGTCACAAAAGTGACCTCTCTTGTGAAAATTAGTTTATTTTAAAAGGTTGTGTGCATGTAATTTATGTGAATATTCATCGGCCAAAAAGAAGATTCATATTTATCATAATTACATGTGCAATTGCGGTAGTAAATGTGTAATGATTATTCGATTTTGCATATGAGCAATGAATCGGCCAAAAGGAAGACTCGTTGTTTGATATGTTCTTATTATCAGTGTTTAATTACTGCGCCAAGATGTCAATAACAAGTTAATATCTTGTTAAAAGACGAGATTTTGATGGAGTGTCGATATCTTTAGATGAGATTTACCTTTTATTTGAATTTATTATTTGGATTCTACATTTATTTATGTGAGCATGATAAGTTTATTTTTTTTTATTCAGCTATATCTACTCCTGCTTAATATTACTGCGAGTATCAACTCTATCCATATGCTAAATGGCACAAACTTCAAGTAATGGCAATAGAATCTTTTAATAGTTCTCGAAGTCATGGATCTCGACCTTGCGATAAGCACTGATTCCCTGCCACCTCTTACGGATAAAAGTACTACGGATGAAAAGAGGGATATGGAAAGTTGGGAGAAATCGAATCTCATGTGTATGATGATCATGAAAAATCCATTCCAGAAGTATTTATGGGCACTATGTCGGAGAAAATCACTACAACTAAAAAATTCCTTGCTGATATTGAGAAAAGGTTTATCAAGAACGAAAAGGCTCAAATTGGTACGCTCTTGACAAATCTGATCTCAATGAGGTATGGAAGTAAAGGCAATATTAGGGAATACATTATGGAAATGTCTTATATTGCTTCAAAGTTTAGAGCACTCAAGCTTGTCTGAGTACTTGCTAGTGCATTTGGTTTTAGTATCTCTTTCGGGACATTTTAACCGGTTTAAGGTGAGATATAATTGTCAAGAAAAAAAGACTTGGTCTCTAAATGAGCTCATCTCACACTGTGTCCAGGAAGAGGAAAGGTTGAAGTAGGATAAGACTAAAAGTGTTAATATTGCCTCAACTTCCAAATTTAAGAGCAAGGGATTAAAGCGAAAGAAGGATAAGGAAGCTGCACAAGTAACACCACAAAAGAAACAACAAAAGGCACCTATTGCAATAAACAGTACCAATTCTGGTACTGGTATGGGTTGTTTCTTCTATGGAGGTGAAGGGCATAGAAAGAAATAGTGTACCAACTATCACGCTTGGCGTGCTAAGAAAGGTATGCTTCTTAATTTGGTTTATTCTGAGGTTAATTTAACTTCGGTTCCTAAACACATATGGTGGATAGATTCCGGTACAACAACTCACATCAGTGTGTCTATGCAGGGTTGCCTTCATTGTCGAAAGCTAAGTGATGGTGAAAGATACATCTATGTGTGCGATGGCAAGACAGTTGAAGTTGAAGCAATAGGAAAATTTAGATTATTGTTAAAGACTTGATATTATTTGGATCTTGATGAGACATTTGTTGTTCCGTCATTTAGATGAAATTTGATTTCTATTTCTGTTTTGGACAAATTTGGTTATTCTTGTTCATTTGGAAGTGGAAAACTTAGTATGTTTCATGATTCAAAATTAGTTAGTTCTGGTTCTTTATCAAGTTACGATAATCTTTATTCATTAGATATTATTGCTTCATTTAATGAATCTCTGCATCTACACACACAAGGTGTGAAAAAGAAATTAACCAATGAGAATTCAACTACGTTACGGCACAAGAGACTGGGTCATATCTCCAAACAGAGAATTGAAATACTTGTGTCTAACGAAATTCTCGATCCTTTAGATTTTACAAACAATGATATTTGTGTTAATTGTATTAAGGGAAAACAAACCAATAAAAGGAGATTTATACCCAACAGGACTTCAGACGTCTTAGAACTTATACATACGGATATTTGTGGGCCGTTTCCTACAGTTGTATGGAATGGTCAACAATATTTTGTAACGTTCATATACGGTTTTTCTAGATATGGCTACATATATCTCATTCATGAAAAGTCACAGTCATTTGACGTGTTCAAATCCTTTAAGGCTGAAGTTGAGAATCAACTAAATAAAATGATAAAAAGCGTTAGATCTAATCGTGGTGGTGAGTACTACGGTAGATATGACGGATTAGGTGAACAACGTCCAAGACCATATGCTAAATTCCTAGATGAATGCGGTATCGTCCCACATTACACCATGCTGGGTTCAGCCACTATGAATGGTATTGCTGAAAGATGAAATAGAACACTTAATGATATGGTAAGGAGTATGATTAGTCATTCTACCTTACCAAAATCACTCTGGGAGAAGCACTTAAGAGTGCAGCGTATATCCTTAACAGAGTTCCAACTAAAGCAACTGATAAAACCCCTTATGAACTTTGGACGGGTAAAAAGCCCAATTTAGAGCATTTGCATGTTTGGGGGTGTCCAGCTGAGACTAGGCCTTATAGGCCTAATGAAAAGAAACTGGTCACAGGGACAGTTAGTTGTTATTTTGTTAGATATTCTGAAAGATCCATAGGTTACAAGTTTTATGATCCCACAACTAAAACTATTTTTGAGATGGGAAATGCCGGTTCTTTGAGGATGTTGAGTTTGCGGGGGGAGATAGAGTTAATGATTTTGTCTTTGAAGAGGAATATGTGGACATTCCCACGGGTGTTATTGGCATTGATCAGGATTTCATTCCTAACTCTATTCAAGACACAAATCAAGACAATATCGGAGAACCTCCTTTTTCATAAATTATTCCAAATCAACAAACTCTACAACCTCAAGAACCTATGCCATTAAGGAAATCCACTATGGGGAGAACAAGTGCAATTTCAAATGATTACATTGCATTTCTCCAAGAAAATGAGAACGAAATTGGAGTGATGGAAGATGATCCTATAAACTTCCATAAAGCCATTGAAAGCTCAAATTCTCAAAAGTGGATAAATGCCATGAATGTGGAGATTAAGTCCATGAGTAACAATGACATGTGGGGACTTGTCCCATTGCCAGAAGGTGCAAAACCCATTGGTTGCAAATGGATATTTAAGACCAAGAGGGATTAAAGAGGTAATGTAGAAAGATATAAAGCACGTCTTGTTGCAAAGGGACTTACAGAGAAAGAAGGCATCAATTATAAAGAGACTTTCTCTCCATTTTCCTCGAAAGACTCTTTTAGGATTATAATGGCATTAGTGGCACATTTTGATCTTGAGTTTCATTAGATAGATGTAAAGACAGCGTTTCTCAATGGAGACATTGATGAGACGATTTATATGGTGCAACCTGAAAACTTTATTTCGGGAGATTCAAAGAAATGGTTTGCAAACTTAAGAAATCTATCTATGGGCTCAAGCAGGCATCTAGATAATGGTATTTTAAGTTTCATCAAGTGATCATCTCGTTTGGTTTTGAGGTGAATTTGGTCGATGATTGTGTATATCATAAGTTCTATGGGAGCAAATACATATTTCTGGTTTTAAGTCGATGACATTTTGCTTGCCAGCAATGATACAGGCTTATTGCATGACACCAAAAGATTTCTAGCTAAGAATTTTGAGACGAAGGACCTTGGTGACGCCTCTTTTGTGTTAGGTATAGAAATACACCGAGATCGTTCCCGGGGTACTTTGGGATTATCACAAAAGATCTATATTGAAAAGGTACTTAAAAGGTATGACATGCAGAATTGTAAACCAGGAGATAACCCTGTGACCAAGGGAGTCAAATTTAGTCTCGAACAGTGCCCTAAGAATAAATTAGAGGAAAAAGAAATGCAAAAGATTCCATATGCTTCGGTAGTAGGGAGTTTAATGTATGCTCAAGTATGTACGTGTTTGGATATTGCGTTCATTGTTGGGATGCTGGGCAGATATTTGAGCAAGCCAGGGCTAGACCATTGGAAGGCAGCCAAACGGGTCTTGAGGTACTTGCAAAGAACAAAAGATTACATGCTCACATATCGGAGGTCAGATTGGATTGAGATTGTTGGATATTCCGACTTCGATCATGCTGGATGCCAAGATAGTATGAAACCTATGTCAAGCTATGTATTCTTGCTGGTTGGGGGTGTTATATCTTGGAGGAGTGCTAAACAGTCTATTATAGCCTCCTCTACCAAGGCAGCATAATTCCTAGCATGTTAGGCATCTAACCACGGAGTATGGTTCCGAAACTTTGTCGCGGAGATGCGCACAGTGGATGGTATTGAAAAGTCACTTAAGTTATTTTGTGACAATAAATCGACAGTCTTGTATTCCAATAACAATAGGAGCTCGACAAAGTCTAAGCATATAGACATCAAGTTTCTAGTTGTTAAAGAGAGAATTCAAAGTGAACAGTTGTCTATTGAACATATCGGTACAAACTCCATGATTGTGGATCCGCTTACAAAGGGATTGCCACCCAAAATGTTTCATGAGCATACTGCTAGTATGGGTGTCAAACCTTTTGAGAGTATTTAGTTTTAGTGGGAGTTGTGTGATTATAATGTTCTTTTTTGTAGACATATTTTTTCAGTTACTTCAGTTTGAGGATATTTTGAGTTTATTTTCTGCAGAAATTAAAGTTATTTGGTTGATTCACACTTTGATTTTAGTATATGGTTGATCTCACTAAGGTTTAAGGTGGACTAGTTGGGAATAAGCATGTTACGATCACAATACATGAAATCTCCATGCTACACATCCACATCATGATCCATGTCATTCATTAGTGTTAACATATGTGACCATTGGTGGGTCGAGTTACGATAAATATAATGAAGGCCGCTTTGATCCTATATTGATATGGCTGATGGACCGCATTGGATATAAATACATTTGGGTTATGACAGCAAAGTTGAGCTCGTACGGTTATATTTTGCAATGTATATTATAAGGTTACACATATAGACCAAGTGGGAGATTGTTGGATCCTTAATCCAACATTGAGTTTATATGTGAAATATATATATTGTGGACTGTCAAATAAGGGAGCCCAGTTAAAAGTGATCAAATAAAGTTTAAGGTATTGGGTTTTAATGTATCTAATAGGATATGAGCCTTTAATGTGTAGATACTCAATGGGTTATCTATTTTAATGATGGGCTAAAATAGGTAAACCCTAGATGACTCAAGTATATAAGGGTTATGGTCCCTAGGTCATACGTATCATTATCAACTATTCTATTCTGCATCCCATCGTCAGAAGAGAGCATATAAAGAAAGTTAAAGGCTTCTCTAAAAGGATTGGATACGTATTGCCCTAGAAGGTCAAACTCCAAATTCAATCACATATGGATTCAAGTACGATTCCGTAAACTAAATTATGATTCCTAATAATTTAATATGATGGTTCCTCGATTATAGCGATGGTTTTGGCTAAGATTTTATTTTCTAACAATTGGTATCAGAGCCCTTCATATTGATTTATTGAGAATTGAATTATTTCATGAATTCAATTTCAGTTGGTGTTGGTGGTATTATTTCAAAATTGAATTATACAGATTATGTATTTATGGATTCAGGCATGCAATTAAAAAATAATTTTTTTTATTTATGGATTTAGTTCTGAAAATTAATAGCGAATTGTTCTTGTGGGTATAAGGTTAAATAAATAAATAATCTAGATCAAATTGGATACATTATTTACTCACCATGTACACACTTCCATTATTGTTTTTCTTCTTTGGTTTTATGGATTTAGGGCCTCATTAAGATGACTGGGATTAAATTTTTTTAAAAATTGGATTGACCTAGTCGGTACAAAACTCAGGATGGGGCCTTGTTCTTTTCTTTTTTTTTTTTTCAATTATGCATGCCCCTATTTTTGGTTTAGATTCAAGTTAACGTTGAGCAAAAAAAAAAATCTTACGGCCCATTTCACAATCAACATAATTAGGAGCTTAGTTTGTGGTTAGTAATTGGGCCCATTCAATAATCAACATAATACTTTTTGTTGTTGTTGTAATTGGGCTTACTTTGTGGTCCTTGAGTTAAGAACTTCATTACAACCCATTTAAAATTCAATAAGGATTTAGGATCTTAATAAGAGGTTTTAATTTGAGAATCAATTAAAGTTTATTTAATTTTCTAAATTGATCTCAAAATAATAAATAAGACCCTAAAATTAAGTTTGGTCTTAGAGTTTAAATCTTAAATTCAAATATTGGTATAGTATTATATATATTTTGAGATATACTAATTGAAGCAACAATGTCACAAAAGTGACCTCTCTTGTAATAATTTATTTCGAAATATAAAAGGTTGTGTGCATGTAATTTATGTGAACATTCATCGGCCAAAAGGAAGACTCATATTTATCATAATTATATGTGCAATTGCAGTAGTAAACGTGTGGTGATTATTCGGTTTTGCATATGAGCAATGAATCGGCCAAAAGGAAGACTCGTTGTTTGATATGTTCTTATTATCAGTGTTTGATTACTGCGCCAAGATGTCAATTACAAGTTAATATCTTGTCAAAAGATGAGATTTTGATGGAGTGTCGATATCTTTAGATGAGATTTACCTTTTATTTGAATTTATTATTTGGATTCTACGTTTATTTTATGTGAGCATGATAAGTTTATTTTTTTAATTCAGCTATATCTACTCCTGCTAATATTACTGCGAGCATCAACTCTATCCATATGCTAAATGGCACAAATTTCAAGTCATGACAAGAGAGTCTTTTAATAGTTCTCGGAGTCATGGATCTCGACCTTGCGATAAGCACTGATTCCCCGCCACCTCTTACGGATAAAAGTACTACGAATGAAAAGAGGGATATGGAAAGGTGGGAGAAATCGAATCGCATGTGTATGATGATCATGAAGAAAGCCATTCCAGAAGTATTATGTCGGAGAAAATCACTACAGCTAAAGAATTCATTGCTGATATTGAGAAAAAGTTTGTCAAGAACGAAAAGGATGAAATTGGTACGCTCTTGACAAATGATCTAAATGAGGTAAAAGCAATATTAGGGAATACATTATGAAAATGTCTTATATTGCTTCAAAACTTAGAGCACTTAAGCTTGAACTCTCTGAGGACTTGCTAGTGCATTTGGTTTTAATATCTCTTTCGGGACATTTTAACCAGTTTAAGGTGAGCTATAATTGTCAAAAAAAAAAAAAAAGATTTGGTCTCTAAATGAGCTCATCTCACACTGTGTCTTGGAGGAGGAATAATGTTCTGATTTGTGTGTAAAGATTATTTATTATAAAAAATAATATTTCTGTAAATAGAACAAATAATGTTACAATTTTATGTATCATTTTCAATATTATTCTTTTAATATTTTTAATGAATATTAATATTTTTCAAATCCCGCATAATATTCATGTGTTAAACTAATTTTATTTATTTTGCAAGAATAATACTAATTACATGTATTAATATGCTGGACTCAAGATGTGTAACCTTAATTATCTCATATTTTATTTATGTGTAGACGTGTTGAACCGGTTCAACACTAACCGTAATCTAACCGGTTGAGAACCGGTTAAGGTTACGGTTAAACCGGTTAACCGAACCGTTAGTTAACTGCCGGTTCTTATTTTTTTCTTTAAAAAGGAAAGTAGTCGATTGACTGTTGGATCGACTGAAGGACAGTGAGTTTTGATTTTGCGAAGGCAGTCGATCGACAGAAAAGCAGCCGATCGAATGCATAGCAATCGATCATTTTTATTTTTTTTTGGAAAAAAATAAGTTTAAAAAAAAGGACTTGATTTTAATTCTAATATTAAAAATTAGAATTTTAACTTTTCATATTAGAATTAACTTGCCTACGTATCCTCGTAAAGGAATCAAAGTCCACGTAATTCGATTCTTTTTTGAGAAAAATAAGTTTAAAAAAAGACTTGATTTTAATTATAATATTAGAAATTAAAATTAAAATTTAACTTTTAATATTAGAATTAAATTGCCTACGTATCCTCGAAGAGGAATCAAAGTCCACGTAGTTCTTATACTTACCTCACTTACCTATTCATCGTTATCATTGCTTCCCGAAGTGGTATCATAATAGTCGCTCTCTTCACCTTCATCCAATTGCATTTCTTATTCTCGTGATTCAACTTTCACCCAAACGTTCATCAACATTTGATTTTCAAGATTTTTGGGTGTTAAGGTAGACCGACGCTCATCTAACATATACCCTATCGTGCTAAAGGCCTGTTCAACAGAAATTGTTGAAACAGGAACATCAAGAACCTCCTTGGCAATCCTAGAGAGTGTAGAAAAAATACTGGCCACTTTCGACCAAAACTGCACAAGATCGTTAGTAATACCATCGGGCTTTTTTGGAACCAAAGTCGGTTCAAAAGCCCCTAAATAACCGTCTAATTCCATTGATTGACTAACACTAGCCCTTTTCCGTTTTCGCTTAGTATCCTCAATTATTCTCATATATGGGGCTAGAACTTGCCGAGGGTCGTTGGGTCTTGTATTAGAAGTGGTGGGGGAAGGGGACACATTAACATCACTAGAAGATTCATTGTAATCTTTAAAAAGTTGAATTAAAGATTGTTGTACTTGGTGAGCAACACTAAGAGGGCTAGGAATTCCAATATTTGAAGTTCTAAAAAATGTCCTAATGCATCGTAATAAACTTTAAGTAAATTTCGTAGACCCTCCATCCGATAATACGGGTCTAAAATTTTTGCAATCAAAAAAACGTCGAGAATGTAAATAAAATATTTGACTCATTTACTCAACATACTAGCAATACATTCACCTAATTCAGAGTTATCGAGTAAAGCAGTACTAATAAGTACAATTTGAATACATTGATCAACAAGTAGTGAAGATGTAGGATAATAAACACCGGATAAAGTCACGGTGGCGTCGTTAAAAGTTTTTAAAAAGGACATCATATTATAACAATCATCCCACATATTTGAAAACAAAATAAAATCGACATCTTGATTATTAAAAAACTCACACAATGCATCTCTATATTGATAATAATTATTAAGTAATTTATAAGTAGAGTTCCAACGATTTGGCACATCGTTTGGAAATTTTTTTGGATGCAAATCATTGGTTCGGCAAAATTTTTGCCATTTTTATGAAGCAAATTGTGGGAACGTAGATAATACATAGCACTCCTAATCGATTGAATTTTAGATTTAAAAAGAGTTAAACCATCTTGAACACATAAATTCAAAATATGACAAATGCATCTAACATGAAAAAAATTTACCGCCAATAGCTGGTTGACAAAAAGCTTTTAACATATCTAAACTAGTCGTATTAACGGCAGCATTATCAAATGAAATTGAAGAAAGTTTGTTACCTAAATGATACTCGGACAAAACAGTCAATATTTTGCACAAAATATTGACCGTCGTATGCTGACTATCAAACTTTCTATATGCAATTAATCATTTTTACAAAGTCAAGGAATTATCAATCCAATGGCAAGTAATTCTCATATAATTATGATTATGAAAGGAATCCGTCCAAATATCCGAAAATATAGAGACACTATGAGGTAAACTAACAAATAGTGAAATCAAATTCAATTATACTCACCGGCCATTTTTTCAATATCGCGAGTCAATTTATTTCGTGAAATCCTAGTGCTAGATGGATTAAATACACCCCCTAGTATAATTTTCATAATGATTACTATACGCATGATTAAAAGAAAGACTTATAACGAAAATAAATTTTGCAAGAAACTTTCTATGACCACTTTCGGTATATTGAAATAAATTAGAAGAACTCGTACCTTGGCCGCCGGTCCCGACGCCGGCGGTAGA